>JBBPSM010000079.1:8671-25754 GCA_038093595.1 Butyriboletus regius
GTGAGTCTTCCTGTGCCTGTTCCGGGGATTATATTTTTGATCTTAGACCTGACTTCCTGACCTTCCATCTTAGGATACGAACGCGACTGCAACAACACTGAGCGTTGGTGGGTACTTCCGTGGTCTTGATCGCGCTCCGCTCATTAATACCGTTCCTCAGTTGAGGAGAGTATCCTCCGAACACATCTTAGGAATGCAGATCTATTATGAGGCATTGTATGCGTGTATGTGATGCGAGAAATGTACTTCTACATTGATGATTCCAGGGATGGCTGACCCCACGAGGCAGAGTGTATCGTTGGAATCGGACAGCTCCCTCGTCACATTTAAGATCGCTCACGTTCAACCATCGTCGCACAACACGATCCACAACGGTCTGAAAGCTAACAGACAATAAACATGATGCTTATTCCGACGTGAGTGGCTAAGATGTCTAGGTTGCAAACGTGAAACATTGTCCAAAAGTATTTACATACATAGCTAATTAGTTGACGCTCGACTCAGACCTTCCTCCCTCCCAACCCCGTTTCGCAACGTCGGGGTGGCCAGCCCACGTCCGGAACGTTGGGTCTGTTCTTCGGGGGACCTTGTCCTGAGAAAGTCTTGGGGAAGCGACCCTGTCGAGCGATGGGCCGTGAGGTTAACCGCCGGGCTATCAGGTTCGTCCTCTGAATCACGAGGGGTCCCGTCCATGCTCGGAATCTGTATGTTGGCCAGGGAGGCGTTTCGACGGGCACGACGGGCATGGAACGTCCGACTGGCCGTCGCGTTCGAGAACAGGGGTAGCAGGTACCGCTCGTCCAACGTCTGGAACCACTTTCCATCTTCTCCGACCGCCGCATTCCCCTGCTCCTGACCATGCCCAGCCTCGGCACGGCCCTCAGGGTCAACAGACGTCGTCGCCATCGGAAGGACCTCCGCCGCATCGGAATCAAATGAATCTGAGGACGCCATGGAAAACACGTTGGTGGCAATAGGAGAGGACACCGCCTGAACGTGGTGATTGTAACTACGCGGAATGTAATGCGTCCCGATGCGCGCCGCCGCACGACCATAACCTTGTTGTGAGGCTGAATAGTACGGTACGGGGTCGTCCGCGGATCGGTTCCATCCGCCGGACGGACGACGGTTAGACCAGGGAACGCGTCCAGTGGGCCCATCCTCGTCGCTACTGCTCGCAGCCTCATCTTCGACCCCTGTTCTGATTCCGAGGATCTCGAGCATCCGAGCGGTCGTTCCACCGAACACGATGACCGTGAGGACCACGACAAGGAGGACTGTGATGCGCAGGGTCTGCGCATTGTCACCCTTGAACCCTGCTGCCAGAGCAACACCGACGGCGCCGCGCAGGCCGGCCCAGAACAACATCATTTGATACGAGTGTGGAATTTCTTCGTTGCGCTGTCCGCGAGCATGCCTCGTGAAGAAGTTGATAGCCTCGGATAACGGAAAAACGGCAGCATAGCGAGTGAAGACGACGGCGACGGTGGTGACGGCAATGAAGAGAGGCTTCACATAATTCGTTACACGCTCAGAGGAAGGCGGGCTCGTGAAAAGCGAGAGGCCAAGGTATATGAAGATAAAATTCTCCGAGAGTTGTGCGAGTGTCGAGAAAATGTACTTGGTTGTGTGTTGCGTCCTACGAGACATGGTGTGATATGCGTAGTGCTTCAAGGTTATGCCACAGAAGAGGAGAGAGACGATGCCAGACATGGAGAGGCCATTCGAAAAAAAGTAGCAAGTGTAGGCACAGAGTGCGACAAGGCAGGATTCAATGGAGGGATAGAGGCTGAGGGAGGAGTGTTTCAACACTAGGGACATCGCGAGGCCGAAACTAACGCCCAGTGCCATCGAGACGCTGAAAGAGAGGAGGAAGATCCCAATTCCATGGAAGATGGATGATAAGAATATCTCCGTTCCGTGGAATCGTGTCAGGGTTCTGTGGAGTATTCAGGGGCTAATGTGGAGAGTAGCAATTCGCGATACTCACTCATACATGACGATACTGACAGCGTCATTGAGAAGACTTTCGCCAAAAATAATCGTATAAAGCTTCGGGTCGACTTTGTACTGTTGAAAAATGGCAAGGATGGTCACAGGATCTGTAGCGGACAGCGTCGAGCCGAAAATCAGACACTCTAGCAAGGTGACGTCCAACGATTCTAGCCCCAAAAACGCATAAATGTACACGAGAATTCTGCACTAAAGCTGGTAAGCGTCGTGGAAATCGACCCCTGGCATTTCGAGTCCACGCACCCTACTCCCACTGCGGATATGACTGTGCCCAGAAAAGCAAATGTGAGGATAGACCCAAAGTTGCGGAAGAAGTTTTCCTGCATAACCAACAGATTCATACGCATCCCAAACATCAGCTATGCGCTTACCTGTTTCAGCTCATAACCCGAGTTCAATATGATTGGGGGCAGGAGGAGATTGAAAAAGAGGGTGTGTTTGAATGTCTAAAACGCGAGTGTCAGCTCTCTACAACGTGCGACCCTGAGATGGGAAAGGCCTCTTTGAACGCGTCAAGAAAAGCTTGTTGGTGGGAGCCGAACAAAGCCCGCAAGTACGCAACCACAGTTGGAAACCGGGAAAGGACGTCGACTCACTAGCATTTCTCTTATCATCGTGCCCGGTGCCAGACGCACGACGAGTCCGACACACATGCCTGCAAAGATGGCGACCAAAGTTTCGTGAATGGCCCGTATGCGTTTTATTTGTAGATAGTAGGAAGTCCATAGGGAGAGGATAAGGAGTAGGCAGACAAGAAAGAGCGACCACGATGAGTAGAACTCTTCCTCCTCCGCGATGGGTGTGCCAGTTGGCACTTCGTCGAGCGCCTGGATATCGATTGAGCCGATTGTGAACGACATGGGGTTGTGGGGAACGAGAATAAATCAGTGAATGAGCGTCAGTCTAGTAGCATCAGTTCAAGTTGGATGTTTTTCCGCAGCGACGTTCCCAGACTACACCAAGTTTGCAAGCTGTCGATTGGGAGGGTAGGTCGGGTCCGCTTATGTAACACTCAGCAGTCCGAATATCAAGAGCGGTGAAAATGCTGCATTAAACCAAAGCTGTACTCTAGTCAACAATCGCCCAACTATCACCGTGCACGGCGTGATGCCTTTGGCAACGAGGCCCAGTTCGGCTTTCTCTGATTTGCAGCCTGGTTGGCTGTTGCCTCCACCTTCACTTGACGAAACCACTCCAAGATCCATTTGCCCGTGTCTCTCATCGTCACCGGCGGCATCGGCGTCACTGGGGGTATTGCGAGCGCTTGACGAATTCGTGGCACTCTCAACAAGAAAGATTGGGCAATGGACAACAACATGCCGGTAAGCATGCTCAGCCACAATCCCTACGCCGGGTTCAGTGCACAATTCTTCGCCAACAGAAAATGATGCGCTCACAGTCGGCATCCAGGACATCATGGGCAACGTTGCAAAGGTGGCCAGTCGCATGGCATTCATAGTATGAGCCATGTTAGGTTTTGTGGGGTCTAGTTCCTTTTTCATGACCTATGGGTCCAACATCAGACACCACTTAACCCAGTTAAGGAAGAACACTCGCCGAGAATTGGACGTTCATGGCGAGAAGCACGAGTGTGGGCATGACATAGTCACCAGTGAGCGTTAGATCCGGTAAAAACCAAACTCCACTCTGCGTTAATTGTACGACCGGCAACTGCACCATATTTCTGACGGCAAAAAACAACCCAAAGTTGCCGACCATTTGGATAACGGGGGCAAGAAACATGGATCGGAGTGATACACCCGCCTTCTCCATCAGTTTCTGTTTTTTCAACATGATTTCCATCTTTGCTGCTCGATCCTTGACTCCCTGAGCTTGGTCATCGAGTGTCTTGATCTGGTCGGCATACGGACGGAGTCGTGCGGTGTTACGCATACTCGTTAGCACGGTGGGAATGAGGGCTACTCTCCAGACGAGCGTGCCTGCAATGATGGTGTAGAACCATGGCATGCCAGTGCTCACTTGCAACAACTCAAAGGACCAGCGCATGATACCCGGCGGCCACCAATTTGTAATTCCGAGGGCAGCAAAGTCTCCGTACTGCAGTGGTGGGATGACGTTGGTCGCACCTTCGGACGCTAAAGCCGACACATTGGAGGGAAGCACTTCAGAGATGGGCACTGACGTAGGAATGGGGGTCGGAACGATTGCTTCAGTTTGAACTACGTGTTCGGATGTTGTATCTGTTGAAACGACCGTTATTTCGGGTGTTGCAGGAGATGTCGCAGTTTTGGCCTGTGCAACTGGCTCTGGCGTGTGTTGGAAGGAAGGTTCCGTGAGGTTTGCAGCCTCTGATGCTGTTGGCTTCGACCACCAGTAATTCCGTACATTCGAAGGACCCTGCAGAGAGGAGAGGCTATCTAACGAGCCCTGCAAATGCTGCTCCGAGTCAAATTTTCCGTTACTCTTGAGAAGTAGAATTACATGCCTGGAACGCAGCCAGCTGATCCCGATGCTGAAGGGAGGCTCGAGCGAGGGCTCTGCCAAGAGGGTGAGCACGCGTCGGTCAAGATGCAAGTAACATACCTAGAACCAGAAGCCCGCAGAGCCAATCGGCCACCTGCACAGACCGTTGTACCAAGCATTGGATGGGAAGACACAAATATTAACGCGTCAACGAAAATTAGAGCGTGTGAACTGAACCGGACCAAACTCCCATGCGACTGCGAGCGAACCGGCTCACACGCTTTCTTGCCTCCTGACATGACGCGCCGATACAGAGGTCTGTTGCAATCCCGTTCAGAACATAACGCTAATAGAAAGGGGGCATTGAGAAAATCATACTGTAGGTCTCGTTGACCTCAGTGAACTCCACGGCACCTTTGATGGTGCATTTTGTACTCGCGAATCTAGGTCATCCCATCACAGGAGTTCTTTCGCCTGTTCGACACCTGTCCCTGGTCTTGATCTTGTCTGCACTCTTCCTCGGTCTGGCTTATGTGCTCAAAGTCCGCAGAAAATGACTGCCCTGTGTCAACAAGTTATAGCGACAGAGGGTTAGACGGCAATGATTGTATTGGCTGTCGGGGCGGCCTTGCTATGTCCTAACTCTCCAGGTCTGATGGCCGCTGTCAATGGCATCTAGTCGTGAGCACCCTTTTATAGAATGTTTGCTAAATGTGCAAGTCACTTACACGCTCCTTACCCCGTTTCAGCATTGCAAGCTAGATCGCGAATACGATTTATTCAATTGGCCAAGCGGAGCACGGCATGAACTTCGTATCCTTGTGGACATGGTTGAAGTCGATTACTCGGCTGGCAAATATCCCTTGATCTGCGTTGGGCGTTCCTTGCGTTATCGCTGATACTGGCCGAATCCCGACGAAAGCTTATTGTCCCCCACACCAGATCCACACCTCTTGAGATCCCCGCTACCTTGCCAATTATCTACTCTCGGCGATCATGAAAGAACTCTGTCAATATTGGGCGAAATGTTGGGCGCAGAGTTCCGCGTCGAGAAATCTATTGGGGTATCTATTGCGCCATGTCCTTACTCAAATAACCACACATTTTGTAAAAACCGAGGTAGCGTGTGCTACAGCAACTCCTGGTATATACAAGATAAAATAAGTACTTAGCTCGGTCTGGAAAAAGATATAACATCCATGGCTAAGTGCAGAATTTAAAAAGTACCAGCTTATTTAACGACGAAAGCCCAATGTAATGGGTATACTCCCACGGAAATCGAACCCTTCACACGGCGGCTGCCATAAAGGCAGCAACGCCCAATATCGCACTAACCGCAGCAGAGAGCTCCAAGCCGCCAGCGCGAGGTGCGGCGCCGCTCAGGAGACCGTTGGATAGGCCACCGGCAGCCTGGACAGCACCACTGAGGAAGCTTGAGCCACATTTGCTAGTGACGTTGTTGTAAAGGGTGATTTGACCGGCTAGGATTAAACTGCTGTTGATGCCCGGGCCATACGGCACTGCCGACTCAAAGGTAATGTATGGTGTGAGGATGTTCCTGGTGCAGGTAACGCAGAGCTCCGAGTTTGACATGCCACCATTGAGGAACATGAACAAGAGGTTGGTATCCTGGAATGTAGTGGCATTGGGAACAAGGGCAGTGGTCGTGTTGGCAAGATCGCGTCGAGCGGGTGCACTATCGGTACCGGTTTGGGAGTACAAATATTGGCTCAACAGGGTCTGCTTCTGGGAAGCTGCTGTGTCGACCGCTGCAACAGTGCCCACGCTTGACGAGTTGGAGAGCTCGGCGGCACAGTAATTTCCGTTATCGTCTTTGGAACAGACGGCCGTCCGGAGAGGGACGAGGGAGTAGAGGAGATCGTAGAGCAGCTTGACAGATTGGTTTGGTGTAGAGATTAATTCGTCTGAACAAGCGGCATAGAAAGAAGCGAGCTGAGCGGCGACAGTATTCTGGGGACATGCACTGAATGCATTGGTCGCGCACAGCGTGTTCAGGGCGTTGAGGATGGTGGAGGATGAGGGGGTCGTGGTATTAGAAGTTGGAGTGAAGGCCTGCAGGGCTGTGGTGAAAGGGCTCGTGCAAGATGTAAAGGTGGATTCGGTGTCCAAGGTTGTGAGATACTGGGTGCAGTTGGCGGAGATTCCAGTTGGAATGAAAGGGTTCGACTGGTGAACACAGGATCAGTGCGGATCCGGAAAATCACGAGAAGGAGACAATACCGAGGACTGGGCGAGCACGGCAGAAAGGAGAGCAAATACGACGGTAAAGGATCGGAACGCCATTAGAGCAGAGAAATTTTTTGCAAGGAGCGGACGTCGCGGACGAGGAGAGAGTGAAAACGAGAGTGCGGTTGTCAGAAGTGCGTGGGAATTGAGGATGGCCAAACACGACCACACTGTACCCACGGACTGAAACGGCGTCTTGATGGGTGTGGGAAAAGTCGCGTGACCTGGCACGACAAAAGGTACACAACAGAAAAAGTCTATCACATCGTCCCTTGAACTGACCCGATCACTGATTTCTAGTCACTCACCCCGCCATTGAGATATTTCTTGTTCGTGGTTCGACTTCCGATCCTTGTCTTGCTATTAATTCTAAACATGTCAATTTCCGCTCGCCAGTCTTGTCAAATTATCGATGTACAAACGGCCCGGGTTATCCCCGCAGTCTCTACAACCTCACCCCGAGGGGCGCAACCTCCTGTTCGCGATTCGGGCCTGTCCATTGCTACGACCGCACCGCCGCCACCCGTGTGAACGGATTAGAAGCAGTCCCCACCCTTTCTGCCTCAGGCGCATTGTTCGTGCTGACCATTGAATCGCGCTCCAAGTCTGCCAACAGCAAACCAGTACACGGAACTCGGTAATTCAAACCACCTCGACTTTGGTGGGGATCCTTCGATGGGGTATGGGATACCCTTGCATTGCTAATTGAGCTTCCTTGACCAAGTCCCTCGGGAATGAAGTTCCCCGACTCACCTGTCCTCGTTGCACTGATTTGATTTCCGTGCTTATCGTATCACAGGTTGAATTGATCGACCCCACATGTCACATGAATGCGCTTCAACTACAACACGATGCGCAATCCCCGTATCAACGGGCGTTCATCGACAATGGTCACCCGCTTAACAATTTCCGTGTTGACCGAATGTTTTCGCTTCCAACGAGTACGCGACAATCACCCGCAGGCGGCGTTTCATGTTTCCTTCATAAATCCCCCCCTTATCAAGGACTTCGCCACATCATTCAGACGCTAGCATATAGATATCTCCACCCTTACGTTAATTTCACACCCATGAGTGGGGAGATAAGTGTTATGCTTTTGGTCAATTTCTCACTTCCCTGAGCATTCTCACCTGCTTGTTCGTTCGCCGGCATTCTGGTCCACCTTTCCGAGTGCCAGTCAACCTCGACTACTGGTTTCGGTATCAGTGGACGGAACACTTGGTTTCCTAGAGTCCGTTCCATGTCCGTGAGACTCTCCTCACAATATCATCCTGTCCAATCGCGTACATTTCCTCAAGCGTTACAGGTCAGTCTGGATCTCGTCTGGCCCTCACTCAGGCTGCCGTCACTCCACAGATCACGGTGACCCGCGTGAAGGGTGTCCTGCTATCTTCCAGAATGGCCCCGTTCAATGGGACGAGGCACCGGGTATTATTTCTCCTTCCGTGCGTCGGATGTGGCGCTATACCTCGACACCCCCGTTGCACCATGTGGTTCCCCCTTTTTTTTTCTTTCCATCCAAGTCGCCACGCACCTCGGCGCAATCCCCCGAGTTTGGCTGCTCGGCCCCGGTCAAAGCCACGACCGTTCCCTTGCTACTTTTATGTCTCGCAGACTGTGGCGCATCCGATCGCCGTTTTCCCTCCATATCTTGTTTTCACATATGCGGAACCCGATATCGCAGTTCAAAGTTGGTCTTCCCAAGTGCTTTCCTTTCTTCTTTTTGGAATATCGTTGATACTGGCGAACACGCGCGAGCGCATGCACACACACACGCCTCCTGGACGTAACTCAGTCAAGACGAGGCTTCTTTCGTTAAGTCTCGTAATCGTCCTATAGCATCATGGCGCATCATGTGCCATCGTGCGTGGTTTATCGCGAAGCTATGAAATTTAAACGGGGTTTCTAATTCAAGGTCTGGAACAAAGTTAACTCGCAAGGTACACAGATGGGCCGAAACCCGCGCGCCATTGTCTTTGCCGCGCTATATGCGAACTGCCAGGCAAAATATGCGCATATTCATATAACCCCGTGCCAAGGGCTTCGAGGCAATTTCCGCAGTTAAAGACAGTCGACGGTGCTAACAAGCGGATACAGATGCAAGAGACGACCTGGTGATATCAAAACTCCGTTCATTAACCGTTCATTAATGATCCCGATAATCCTACTGAGCGGTTTTGGATACGCTGAAAATACCTCCGATACCTTCTTGACCGAAGGCGCTGAGCGTGCTCCACCGACCAGCAAACGTGGATCTGCTGTGTAGATATCCTTCGAACACCCACGTCCCACACCCATCATCACCAGTGCCTCCCTATTTATAATACGCAATGAGAGACTGTTGCCCATCTGGAGACAAGTAAACCGTACCGCCTTCCTCGTCAGACTTATCAATCCATCGGATAACCGAACCCGTCCGATGAAGCTATAGGAGCCCCAAGCCGCCTCGAATCGACGGGGTGTCTATCGGCAGCGTGAGGATCAGATGGCTTATCAAGGCAAGAGAAGCGCACCTCGCCTGTGATAACGACATCCAGGGCATGACGAGGGTTTCTACCGCTCTCGGGCGCGCCGTTAAGGCGGAACGGTTCGTAATGGTAAGATTCCGCCGTGTTGCCGTCACAGAATTGAATTCTCTGCCAGAACGCACAAAATATGACAATCGTGTGCACGGACAATAAACGGTACCCACTGTGGATTCCTCCTCGCTAGCGGAAAGATTCCGGACTACGTGTCCATCGAAGCCATCTTGGGTTTCGACGGGCAAGGGCAGCCATGGGCTGTATGTGAGATACTCCTCCAGCCGAAACTGGATGGGTTGCCGACAGAGGAAATCCTGCCGAACGTCAGGGCCAGGGGAGCCGGCTAAGGAACATGAAGTCAAAGGCGCAACCTGTCTGAGACGTCAGTCGCACTGCATATAGCGTTGTTTCCCAATTGGAGAACTCGCGGACCATATAACTGCCTTCCCAAACACCGGTCAGCAACCCAGGAATATACGCCAGGAGTTCCCAAGCCTCTGCAGGTGCACGCAAATGACGGGCTATGCGATAGAAGTCTTCGTCATGGTTGGCACTTCTTGATGGCCGTTGCCGTTCTCTCGCGAGATCCGTGTTTGATTCACGACACTGACATTGAAGGAAGGAGTCTGCCACAAGCGGCGTCCTTCTTGTGGTGACCGCAGCGAAGTCAGCCATAGTTGGCCCATGCCGCTCCGTCGCGATTGCGACAGCTCGGGTCGGTGGAAGATGGGGGGGAATCTGCAGAGGTGTTGCCTCTAAAAGTGCAAAAGTCAAAAAGACGGAGGCAGTTGAAAGATTGGGTGTGGATATGGCGAAGCGGTTATAATAGTTCGCGTGTAACGGAGGGACGTCGACTTGATCACTAGTTTCGCTCGCAGCGATAGGCTGTCCGGGTCCTCGGGCTTGCGATCTGCTGGTCGATACTGACAGTCTTCGTTCGGTCGCGCCACTTACGTTTGTCGAAAGGGACTGTGATATAGTCAGTGTGGGTCCATGTCTGCTAGCGCTAGTCATATGCTCACCTTTGACACGGGTATCGTGTAAGGACGAAGTAAATTTAGAACTCGATTACGATCCCCCAGTGGCAAAGAGGATATCTGGTCTGATCAGGATCGTTTAGAAGCGGGGTTCATGAAAGAGAAGCTGAATGTGGATTACTGTGGGACAGTACCAAGGACGCCACTGAGACGGCCAAGGCCAAAACATGCCCATCGGTCTCGCTAGTCGCTGACGAATGGCATTCGCGGAGTACGCGCAGCACCCAATCCCCGACTCCCGCGGTGTGAAGTTGGAGCTCGTTGATACCGTCGCTCTCCAGGAGCATCAGGTATATCGTCCACAAATCCCCTTGGATGTGTTGACTGACGACTTGAGAAAGGCGGATCCGACGCAGCACGCGTCGGCGCACTCGAAGTTCCGCAGCTAAGCATGACGTCGTACTGGTGCAATGACCTTGTCGACGATGATGGCCACCGAGGTCGAACTTGTCACGAAAAATACGCGCGTAAAGTTGGGGACAGGACTCGATGGAGAGAAGACGATGGATGTGCCGAGAGGAGAGCAAGAGCTGGAGGAGCGCGTCGAGGGGTGAAGTGGGTGAGGGGTCTATTGTGAAGAAGGCTACGTGTGTTAGCACGTCGAGGGGAATGCGTTCCAAATGCGAAGGCATGGTATGACGAGGGACGGGCCGAGTGAGTTAGCCTTAAATACTTGTGAGCTAGGACTGTGCGGCGGAGTGCCGTCCATAGCGTAAACCAGATCGCCGCATCGTTGGATGGGGAACTTGGCCTTTCCTGTTGGGAAAATCATGTTCAAAAGTCGCACTGCAGTGTGCAATAGCAAATGTACTTACACACTTTCAGATCAGATCTTGTACATATTTAAGGCATGGTTCCCTTCAGCCGTGTGCCTGGTTGTGATTTCATTTAGCCACCTTCGCTTTCCTGCGGACTCGGACGGTGGCTGGGCCCGCTGCTAGTTTACACAGCTATTCGAGGGAGAAGCGACATGACAGAATATTCTGATCCACTCGCAAGCTCAGCAAGACCTTCTGGCGAACTGGACGTACGTGAGAAATACGACCAAGTGATCATCAAGACAGCTAGGCTCACTTTCGGCCACCACCCCATGCCCAACATACCCGCCACGGCGCCACCAAGCACGTCCGATGGGAGCGTAGCCATTTCGATCCGCGAGCCTCATCATATGCCACAAGGAGGACTTGTGTGTAAAAGCTAGTACATGCGATTAGGAGGCACATACACGGGTGTGCATCGGCTCCCTGTTGGGAGGCGGAGATGAACGTATTTTTGCGTGAACCGTCGCATTGTGGTTGCCCTGCGCCGTCCGAATCTGGTCGAATGGAGTCGTGTACAACGCTGGAAACCGCACCTACCGGAAGCGCGACCTCTTGGATGGAGATGAACCCAAAATCAAGACCCCTTTCAGAACACCGCTTCAAAGCATCGAGAGCTAACCTTGTTCCACTGATCACGTCCTCGTCCGATTCGCGAACAATGTTGCCTTACTCGGGGTTTACTCAGGTCACCGCACACAGCTTGCGTTCAATTCGATTATCATAACCCAAGAGAACATCATCATTTGCCGTACAATTACACTCATCACTACACATACAACTTCTCCTACCACCAAGATCTAGAGCTCTAGAAACATCCGTTAGCCCAAGAAAGACGGCATACACATCTGGCGCACTCTGCATGGCAGCGATGTCCGAGCTCTGGACATATTCATCGAACTCGGCGAGCTTCTCTTGCAAGTCATCCAGGGACACGAGTTCATCCTCTAATGACACGATAAACCAGACGAGTCGAAGCGAACACAGCTTGTACGAACCTACGACGAGGGTAATTTGTAATTTCTTGATGCCATAGCCGACAGCGACCAGCTTGCTCGCACCCCATACGAGGCCTTCCATCTCAAGTGATCGGACAGACTCCTCCAGAGCTTGCATATCAGTCTCATCATCCCAAGGCTTCACTTCCAAGGTGACAACAGACTGTTGCAATTGATGTTAGCAATCATATAGCATCCATCAAAAGTGGTATGCACCTTGGCGGCCGCCTTTGGCTTGTTAGCCTTCTTTGCGTTGTAAGCAGCAACACGTTCGGCTTTGAGTTTTTCAGCCTCCTCGTCCTCTTCCTCATCTTCACCAAAGAGGTCGACTTCCTCTTCCTCTTCGGCGGGAGGTGCAGCGCTCTCCGCAGGCACAGTCTGAGTGAATGTCTGCCCTGCGCTACTGCTGCCGGGCAACGTATCGAATTCCGCGCTATACGATGTGATGTGAGAGTACCACCTCGCTACATGTGGGTAGCTCGAAGGGATTGGCACAGCGACTGATTTGTAGACGTGCACATCAGCTTGGGAAGGCGTGTATCTGAAAAGAGGGTTGTGGTCAACGCGCAGTTCAATTTTTTTCTTAAATGAGATCAGATAGCCAAGGAAAAATTGTCTGCATGCTTGTGCAGCGGTGTCTAATCGCTTCTTGGAAACACGGACCATAGCATTATGTTCATCAAGTGTGGTCGGAGAACGCGACCGAAACACTGCAAGGACTTGGACTCACCCTTCGACGTAAGACCTTACGGCGAGGTGCTGCTCGAGAGCGCTGAGGTTGGCAGACATATTGACGTGTAAGGCGACTTGCTGTGAGAGTTGGAGTGAGAATTGGAGGGTGAAGAGAGATCGATCTAACAATCATTTTTTCTGATTTTCGACCCATATGTTTAGGGTAGGCCCGCTGGTTTTCACCGCTAGTCGTTGATTGGTTGGGAGCACTCAAGATCCAGTTCTCTCGATAAATTGTCTTACCCCCTCACATGCTGGTACTACCACTCAGGTGCAGCTGGCAGTCATTTTGTATGGCTTGCTATCCCCACGCTTGAATTACGCGGCGATCAAGATCGTATGCTTGTGCGTTTGTGGACTCAAATCACTGTGCTGCGGCGTGCACAGTTCAGGAATCAGACTCTGGGTTCGTCGGCGCGGCACGTGCTGTCGAAGCGATAACGTATGAGACCTGCGAGGTGTCGAACGAACTCAGCCATCAATGAAAACCATGGATCGACAATGTATCTGCCTCCTCAGCCATGCGTACACAGCGTTCTACCCAGACGAACACGCCAGTGGATGACCAGCACCCCCACAGAGCGTCTGTGGATTTTTGGGTCTTGCTTGCTTTCCATGCACGCGATTGACCAGTCAGGGGGTTACGCCTCTTTGTGGCTTCCAATCCTTTGGCACATATCACCAGTCAATGACATCCAGAAGGTGCATCATGGATGACGTCCGTCGTGCCGCTTTCCGGTGTAAAGTGGTTGCGCTGATTGAATTCAACGGAAATTGCTCACGAGCATTAATATTCATGGTATTCATACAGCCTGCTGGCGGACAGGTTGTAGCTTATCTTCACTCGCAGTACCCAGACTGTTCAACAGATTCCCAGTGGTCCTTGCTACCGACTTCCACGATGACGAGGCTTGAAGCCACTGGCTCATACGATATTTTGGTCCACAACGCATCCCCTCTGTCAAGTTGAAGAGTTTGCTCATTGATTTGTATGTAATGGCAATGTAGTCTGGATTTGGAGCTGACGATCGACGCAGTTGCTCCTAAGCCCTTCCGTGCAATGGAAGTAGATGGTATATCATATATTGGTCAACGTGGATCGATTCAAATAGTTGCGCTCAAATCTCATTGACAGGGGTTTCTTACTTCGAGGAAGACTCAAGTCTTTGGGGAATATATTATTGAACTCTGACTCGAAAGTGGTGTGAGGCGGTTTATTATCCTGACCACAGAGTGCTCCGACCCAACTCTATTTATTACACGGTCTTGGCCGAACATGTAATCGGTTGCTTTGAACTGCTTCTCGTATTACTCGCTCGGTGCTTGGCCTTAATTCCAGGCCAATGAGACGAACAAGCGCGCACAATGTCTTCCTCTCCGAGAAAAACTTTTGGACTCCTTTCCATTCTCTCAGAGACTCTTAGAAGCCCCGTACGCGGAGCGAAGAATATAGTAGCGGCTAGCATAACCAAAAAAAAAAAATTGACAGGTCGCCTGGCTTCAATTTCGGTTCAAGTCATCGACGTGTTCTCCAATTCCTCCTCGCTACTGCAATGATTTTTTATGGCTATTACTAATAGTTCGAACTCTCCGGACTCTACTAGAAGCAGGTATGTCGTCTTTGGGGTTTCAATTCAACCTTCCTTTTTCTGACTGCGTCAATCCGTGACTTCGCTCCTTGTATCTTGGAGCTCTCGGCTGGCACCACCCAAATGTCCGGGCCAGTATTACCGTCGGGTACCCACCCTCCTCAGTTCTCCTGGGCCCTGGCAACTACATCCGACATTCGAATGCCCGTCTAAGCATCTAAGATGGCTTGTCCACATAGAAACTTTGAACGTTAAGTTTAACCTTCAAGGATCAATTACGGACGGAGGTACCACCTCACCTCAGTATTGCAGAAACATGCGGCGGTCATCTTACAACCTGATTTTAGCACAGGAGCGACCCTTGATTTCCTTTTTTGCTACTCATGCTCTGATCACAGCTCACTGATGCGCCTGTGGTAGATTCATCAAAGCGATAACGTTACACACTGTCTTTGCAGATGCGGCAAATAATCTTGTGCATGCGGGAATCTGCAGGCACTCATAGGCCGTGATCTCGCCTTCGCGATGATTGGTGGAAACGCCCAGTCGCAGCGGGATTCGCTTACGATTTCAGGGGTCACATATGCTCGGGCAGACCACGAAATTGATTCAAATCTGAGATTTATGTGCTCATTTGAGTGACAGATCCCTCATGTCCGCGCCATCGGGATCCTCCGAAGGCTCCGAATCCATGCCGCAATCGCCTACGTACGTTTTTCTTCGTCAACCAAATTTAACATAAGTATCAGCTGCACAGACCAAAGTGCTCGCCTTGGCTGACGGCGTCTCTTGACCGGAGTTCGCCATGCTGCGCTTACATCCGTGGGAGACCCCATCATGCCGTGATGACGGTATGACCCTTTCCAAGGCACTCGCCAAGGCAGCAAGACTCCGTCTCGTCGTGAATCGGTACATATTACTTATGGCTCTCTCTCTACCTCCGCTGGCACACGAGTATGCCCGCCAATTTGTTAAGCATACCGCCCGGATTGATACAAGAGCTTGTCCTACCTGCTATCCAGGACGCTTCCTGCACCATCCCGATTGTTTTCCGCCCTCTCTACCCCACCTGCCGGATGTCATATGCTACGTCAAACGCGGATTCCCCATTCTATTCCATGCTGTTCTTGGATAAGTTCGATATATCTTCACCTGGCCGTCATCTGTTGCAAGGCAGGCTGAATTATCACAACATGGAGCAAGAGGTCAAGCGGCGCCACATCGCCCTACAGATCATACGGAGGAGAGACATATGGAATCCGAATCTAGCGGAGGCGTTCGCAACAATTTACGTCATGCTCCTCGAGGACGACGGGCGCAATTGGGAGCAAGTCCTTTTGGCAGGTTTACCCACTTTTATACCCATTTTCATGCGCGAGCGTTTACTCGAGAGCGCCTCCGATAATCACGGGTGGCCTCTGGAAAATGAGCTGAACACATTAGCTATTGCCTTGTTATGGTTGATCAACTCTCGAGGTAGGTGTGATTTAGTTTTGTTGAATGGATGGGCGTCCTCATTATCTCGCCTGTAGATCGTCTTGATCAGGAGACCGACGAGTTCAGAAAAGAGATAATGACATATCTCGCTCCGTTCGCCTTTGCGGGCTTTCGGGTATGTGCATTTGCTGTTTACCCCTACAGGATCTGACGTAGCAAACCAAGTATCCATGTTTCACTTCCCCCGAGGATCTACTCCTCGCATCCGAAAGCGCATCAAAGGCTGGTCTTGCAAATCATAGGAATCATCCAGCCGATCAACCTACCGAAATAACGCTGGATTACTTTGGCGAACCGACCACCCTGTGTTTACCCCCGATTGCTCCGTTTGCGATATTGAGCTATTTCGTGCGGATGGAATATTTCCGTCTCAAGGTTCCACCCGAACTCCCTTTAAATCGTCAAGATGCTACCGATAAAGGAATTCTTTGGGGACCCACGCGGGACGATGTCGATGATTTTAATGCCCGATGTATGACACGGGTGGCCGGTGGAAGCTACGGTGACCCCTTTGATGGGCTTCTAAAAAGTCGCAGACATGATCCCGATTGGCGTCGTTCATTGTCCAGCTGTGATGCAGCATCGACACAGTACTACATCCCAGGCACATTTTCGGGACGCTGGCAGGGATCTTTCATAGTAAGTTGGGACTTTCAATCATTTGCTCTTAGCTTAGTTTTCCAGGCACCCTACCAGGAGGATTATCGATCAATGTTTTACTCTGCTGAAGCACCGTCACCTTTTCCGACCTTTGGTCGATTCCCTCTTTATGTCCAGTTCCACGAGTTATATTGCTACTCTCCATCGATGCCTCTGCCGGTTGCAGAGGATGAGATTTCATTTTTTAATGCATTTTTGCCTCTCGGGTGTCAGTGGCATGAAGACGAGGTAGGCTTCCGACCTTACACTTTGTTCAGTCGGTTGAACGATGTGGATCTAACAGTCAGGGATCGAATTTAGCGGTCCAAATAACTCTTTTAGAACGCACTACACACCACTCTGGCGGTCCAGAGACGTAAGTGATGTCCTGAACGTGGGAGCGCTGGACGTCATTATTACTGGAATTGTATGTGAACTTGCACTCGATCTCATTCGCCCAGTGACCGTTTCTGTCAGACCGAGGCACCATACGCCACAGCGTGGAACGGATATAAATATATAGGAAGGATCCGACCGTCAGATGGACTCGTTGTATTGCTGCGTGAA
>JBBPSM010000080.1:0-27296 GCA_038093595.1 Butyriboletus regius
TATTATTATTGATTAATGTAATAAATATTTAGCATATTTAATTATTAAGTTGTTATATTATAATATAATTTATATAATTAGTTAATTTAAAATAAAAAGTTTAAATTTAAAATTTGGAGGGGGGGGGGTTATATACTCTTCGTTTTATTATTCAGCAGCACCTTCCAGTACGGCTACCTTGCTATGACTTTTGAGATGTTACTCAATTTAATTCGTTGGGTTCAAATTTTTCTTAACAATCACGTTTA
The DNA here is from genome assembly GCA_038093595.1 of Butyriboletus regius. NCBI lineage: Eukaryota > Fungi > Basidiomycota > Agaricomycetes > Boletales > Boletaceae > Butyriboletus > Butyriboletus regius. The sequence goes on from JBBPSM010000080.1 coordinate 249, forward strand.
TAAATTTAGATTAGACCAGATTATATATTATTATATATGTTACTATTGAGTAATAATATATTCAAATAGTCAATAAGCATATACTATTTATCCTTTAAAGGAAAATCTAACCTTAAACTAATACTCCAATTTGTTAAAATTAATTAAAAAAAAATTGAAATTTGTACTAATTAATTAAGTATTTAAAGTACTTATAATTATTATTTGAATACTTATATAAAAGGTTAATTTATACTTTCTCACAAATAGATTGAAAATAAGAAAATAAGAACAATACACATCTTCCTTAAAATCAAGCTCCTTCCCAGCGACAGACGGTTAGTTCATCCTGAATGCTTAATTCACCGTTGCGTAATGATCAACGATTACTCGAAATTCCTTTTTCATGTCACCGAGTTTCAGATGACAATTCAACTAATTTAATAGTTAACTTTCTTTAATGATTAGCTCCTCCTTACTCCTTAGATTTAATAAATTTAATTAAGGACAGAATTGCATCACTTTGTAAAAGTTTTTGTGGCACGTCTATAGCCCAGTTCATGAGGGCCATAATGACTTGTCTTAGCCCCAACTAGCATCTTATCAACACTATTATGTATTATGTTTAAATTAATACTAGGGATTTCGTCCGTTTACGGATTTAACCAAACTTCTCACGACACGGACTGACGACAGCCATGCAACACCTGTATTCTTACAATAATTTAATTAATTAAAAAAGAGATGGAAAATTTCTTTTCACTAACTTAATCAATTTAAATAAACATTAATAAGAATATACAAGAACTGGTAAGATTTTACGCGGATTATCGTATTAAATAACATGCTTCACTTCGTTTGCTTCAAGACCGACTAATTTTTTTGTTTTCAACTTTGCAGTCTTACTAACAAGGCGGAATGGTCATCGTGTTAACCTCGTCACTAATATCTATATAATAAAATATAATTGTATTTTATTTTATCATACTTTAATTTTTAATAACTACCATTCATCGTTGACTGAGAGAGATAATTAGGTCTCTAATCTAAGTTTCTTATTCTCCCCTTCGTTTCTCAGCGTCAATCTTAAGTAGATAAATAGCTTTAACCTTTAGTACTCCACATTATTATAAGTTGTCAGTCCCAATTAATTATGTTGTTTAGCTTACCCTCTTTTAGATTCTAGCTTTAATTGAAATATAAATTTTTAGCTATAAGAATTTTTTTATTATTTTTATATTTGTTAAAGCCGCCTACACACCCTTTACGCCTGATTATGACGATTAACGTTTGCGTCTAAGGTCTTACCGAGTCTTCTGGCACCAAATTTAGACGACACTAATAGTAAGATAATATCATTATTTTCTCTTACCTTATCTTAATTTTTAATTTTAAGATTTCAGTTAGCTAGTTCACTCTTGCGAGCATTGACTAATATTCTTGACTGCAGGTAATTTTATATTACTTGGGGTATTTTCACTCCCAATGTGGCCATATGTTCTATCAAACTTGGCTTTTGATCGTAGACTTGGTAGGCCGTTACCACTACCAACTATCATAATCAAAGTAAATAGAATCCTAAAGCAGAAAAATTCCTTTTTAAAGTAAAAATTGCTAATTTTACCTTAATCATTTATTCCTAACATATTATTTAAAATTATTAATATGCTTAATTAGTCAAATAATAAATAATTATAAAAATAATAATATTAGTAATAATTATATTAATTTAAATCATTAATTTTGTTAATGTTAGAATAATATAATACGAAAATACTCATAAATTTGTAAGACTATTTTTATTTTCTTTTCTGATTAATTATCTCCTATTTATGAAGACTTATAGGGTATCTTATTTACTATACTCACCTCTACACCTTATTTCTTAGAATAAACCTAAATTTACTATTAGAAATAACGATTTGCATGTCTTAAAACTACTGAATAACGTTCAATCGGAACCAAAATTAAATTCTTACTAAAATTTGAACAATTTAAATTTAATTGTCTTATTATATTTGTTTTTCACAATATTTTATATCTCTTTTAAAATTAATTAAAAATAATTAAATTAATTATTTCCATAATTTTTATTTATTATTATTAATAACACGGGCACTGTCGGATTTGAACCGACGACTCTTTTGGAGTACTCGTTTTCAAGACGAGCGCCATAAACCAGACTCGACCAAGTACCCTTTCTAGTATTATTATTATAAGACCGAAGGGAATTGAACCCTTATAATATCCATTATGAGCGAACTGCATTAACCAATTATGCTACAGTCTTAAAAAATTAGTCTGTGTTTATATGTATTAAGAAATATTTTACAATCTTTATTTATTTATATAAATACATATCTCTTAATAATATTAATCTAAATATTAATAATTGAAGAGTTTAGGAATCGAACCTAATGTGGTCTAAGACCAATTCTTTTACAGAGAACCACCATTACCAATCGGATCACCTCTCCTTCAAAAGAAATAAATTACTATAAACTTCTTTTAAGTTGGGTTTAGAATTTTAGAATAATAATTTTAATTATTAGGATACTTTTTCATTAAATTAAGTTATTAAAATTTAATTATACTACAAAGGAGGGGAGGGGAACTACAATATTAATTAATTAATTAATTAAAATTTCAAAAATGAATAATCTGATTATTCATGAGTATTAGTTAAAGAAATAGCACCAGATCCTATTTCTAATATGAATCCAATAGTTAATACAAAGAAGAAGATTAAACCAATTACAAAACCATAAGTACTTACTTGATACAAAGTAACAGCTAAAGGGAATAATAATAAAATTTCTAAATCAAAAACTAAGAATAACATAGCCACAATATAGAAATGAATTTGGAAAGTAGATCTAGTTTGTCCTTCAATAGCTAAGAAACCACATTCATAAGCAGATGCTTTAGCTTCATAAGCATTTTTAGGTGCTAATATAAGATTTAAAGCTAATAAAACAACAGCTAAAAATGGAATAAATATAAATAATGTCATTAAATTGCTATTCATGAGATATAATAATTATCAAATAATAATATTGATAGTAACTGTACACTATTTAAAATTATTGTAGGTTTAATTAAGAATAATAATATTCCTAATGTTAAACTAGATATTAAGAAACTATGTAAATTAGTTAATACCAATTCATTACTTTCTGTAGTATTTGACTTAGTATTTGTTTCTTCTGTATGTAATACTCTTATTATTTTTATGTAATAAGATGCACTTATTACACTAGTTAATATAGCAACTATAGCCATTAAATAAAATTGACTATCAATAGCAGAATATAATACATAATATTTAGAGAAGAAACCAATTAAAGGTGGTACTCCAGCCATTGAGAATAAACAAATAGTTAAACTTAAACTTAACATAGGATTATGGAAGAATTGTCCTTTTAATTGAGAAATAAAATTAATATCAGAATTAATTAAGTTATTATTAATTAACTTATTTTTATTAATAACATATCCAAATGCTAATAAGATTAAGAATACATTTAAATTTGTTAAACTATATTGAATTATATAGAAATATAAAGCTTCTATTGAACTTGCTGAATTTATAGCTAAAGCAATTAAAATAAATCCAACGTGAGAAATAGTACTATAAGCTAATAATCTTTTTATTCTTATTTGTGATAATCCAACAACTGTTCCTATAATTAAAGAGAATAAAGCACTTAATAATAATAAATGTTTAATTTCTACTATTTTATATTTAGCAATATTTAAGAAAAATACTGGTATGAAATTAACATTATCTAATACTAATAAAGAAGTTGATAAATTTAATCCATTTATTATTTCAAATAGTAAGAATATTATTGAAATTTTAGGCATTATAGTCAACCATATAGTAACTATAGTTGGACTATTATCATAAACATCAGGTGCCCAATTATGTAAAGGTGCTGCTGCTATTTTAAATAATAAACCTAAGAAAATAAATATAATTCCTAAAGTTATACCTAATGACACTGGATCATTGAATGTACAAGCATGTAAAACAGAACTTAAACTATATAAAGATTCAAAATTAGTAATACCTGAATATGAGTAAATTAAAGCTATTCCTAATAGTATCACACAAGATGATAAACCACCTAATAAGAAATATTTTAATCCTGCAGCAGTAGCTGATTCAGAGTCTCTATATAAAGTTGCTAAGATATATACTCCAAATGATTGAAGTTCTAAACTTAAATACATTGAGATAAAATCTGAGGATGATAATAATAATGAAGATCCTAAACTACTAAATATTACAATTAAAGAATATTCAGTAGCTGGATTATTTCCATAATTTAAATTATCTGATTCTAAATTAAAATTAGAATTATTTTTGTAACTATTTTTTAATAGATGTTTATTAAATATAGGCCAAGCTGTTAATATTAAAGCACCTGTTATATATATAAAGATATCTATTAATTGTGATGTTATAGTTACATGGAATAAACCACTATATATACCTAAACCTGATTCAATTGATTGAATATATAAGGAATTGAAAGATAAACCTGCGGCATAAAGAAATATAATAGCAGTTAACCGTATAAACAAATTAGGAGACAAATTAATTCTAATAGAAGGAATGGCAATAGCCACAATTAATATTAATAAACTAATAAAAATCATTAAACCCTTAAATACCCTTATATAATATAAATTTACTATTTTTAGTAAATTATTTTTAATAATAAAATTTAATTTATATTATCTTTATACTTTTATGTATATACTTTACAAATATAGAATTAATTTAACATTAATATAATAATTTATAATATTCTATTACTTTAACGTTTTAATTATTCAAATTGGAGGGGATTTTAAATATTTAATCTGTGATATCTTTGTTTAATAAAATTGCTACTATAATTATCATGTTTTCTAGATTAGTCACTAAATTTAAGTTATAAAGATATTCTTAATATATTTATTTTATTATACTTAGAATTTAGATTTTCTTGAGATAAAGATAGTAGCTACCATTGCTAATAATAATAAAATACTACAGATTAATAATAAAGCTGCACCATATGTGTATAAATTATGTCCTATAGCTTCAATTTGTACAAAATTAGTAATAGTTATATCAGCAATAGAAGGGTTAAATGTAGTTAATACATTAACTAAAGATGAATTATTAATTGTTAAGAATAAACTATTGATAATATTAGTAAAATCAAAGAACATAGATATAATAGAGACATTATTAATTTGGAAAGGTAATATAGTAAATATTATATAAATAAATAAAGAACCTATAGCTAATGCTAATGGTAAATTTTGTGTATATTGAGATCCTGTTTCTAAAATATCTGTTAATTTTATATTAATCATCATTATTACAAATAAGAATAATACAGTTATAGCTCCAACATATAATAAAATATATGAGATACCTATAAATTCCACACCTAATAAAATTAAATAACCAGCGATATTAAAGAAAACTGAAATTAAAAAAATAACAGCTAACACAGGATTAGTAGAAGTTATAACTAATAAACTAGAAAGAATAGCACCAAAAGCTAAAATGTTTAATAATAAATTTTTCATTTATACAATTTAAATTTTATGCCTACGTTTGACCGTTCGTAATATTTGTATATTACAACTAAAGGCTGAATTCATTAAATATTAATAGTTTGTATTAATACTTAAGTAGGTTTTACCTTGAATTTGTGACCTAAATTTTAGTTTATTCTAAAATAAAGGCAGAGTTCCTTATGAACAATAATCAATAAAAACGTAAATTTATATAGTATAAATTAAAAATTAAAAAAATTCTTTTTTATATTACATATATTCACGTACTTATAAATATAAGTATTTATAAATATAAGTATTTAATCGCTATTAATTGCGAATAGAACAAAATAACGGGGGTTTAATAATAATATCAGTAATCTAAATATAATAAAATTAATAAGATCACCAATAAAAAAGTTAATATAATTAATATAAACCATATAAATTATAAGAGTTAAATAAAACTAATTATTTTCTTTATTTTAAAAAATTATTTAAATGTAATCCTGTTGATACAGTTATACTAAATGATCCTCTTCTATTTTTATTTGAAAATCTGGCTGTTTCAACTAATACTGCTTTTTTTCTAGCTAAACTTCCTATTTTTTCTGTTTTTATTGTTTTTCTTGGTACTATTTTTTGTGTTGGAAATCTTCCTGCAAATTTTATAGTTAATCCAGTTAAATATCCAGGAATAATTGAGAATCTTTTTCTTTGAATATTAGCAGTAGGTTTAGTAATTAAAGCAGATTTATAAATTTTACCTAATAATCTTCTAATTTTCAAATTTTCAGAGAAATAAGATAATAAATTAACAATAATATTAGGATCATAGAAAGGATAATGTAATCTAATTAATTCTAATTGAACAGGTTTATTAAAAATTTTACTTAGTAATTGAGCTAAAATCTTTAATTTATGATTATAAATATTTAAGAACATAGAATTATTCTGTAATTTATTGATATTACAATTATTTTCAGAATACTGAATAGGTTTATTATAATTAATAAATGCATTATTAAATAATCTTTTAATTCTTTTTTGAGCATTTTTATCTGACATTTTTAATGATTCATTTCTTTTTATTATTGTTTCAATTATTTTTTTAATTTGTTTTGATGGCATAGTAAAATTTATTATTACTTCTTTTTGATCATTAAAATTTAATTTATTAAATAATTTGATAATTTTTTGTTTAGAATTAAAATAGGTTGATTTAAATAATTTGGTAATTTCTTTTTTAGTGTTATAATCTAACTTATTTAATAATTTATTAATTATATTTTGACTCCATTTTGCTTTCATATGTTTAGATAATTTAACATCAGGATAAAAAAATAATTGAATAAATATTTTATTATTTATATAAGAAATTCTAGGTTGACTAATTAAACACTGCATTGATACAAAAGCTGAATGTAATAAAGTATATATATTTTTTATTAATCTAGTATTATTTATATTAAATTTATAAATATTATTTTTACTTACAGCTAAATCAGGATAATAATTACTAATTAATCTTATATAATTTATATTTTTAATATTATTATTAGAATTATTATTAACTAATAAATTTAAAGGAAATTTAATATTATTAATTATATTATTATCAATATATTTATTTATCATATTATCATTAATTTGAGTTACATTATTTAATCTGGTTTTTGTATTTATTTTAGATTGTGTATTTAATTGTTCTTTTGTTACATTTAATAAATCTAAAGAATTATTTTTTTTTTGAGAATTTTTTATTTGTTTACTATAAATTTGTAAACTTTGTAATTTTCTTCTGAAAAAATTCATTTTTGTTTTAGAACTATTTTTAAAAAACCCATTAAAATTACCTATTACGTATGAAGGATTATGTTCAGTTCCTTTATATTTTTGATTCATAGACATAGATAAATATAATTTTTGTTTTAAACTTGAATAGAATAAAGGTATTATTTTCCCTATTTTTATTTGATTATTTTCCAATTTTTATTTGCTAAATTTTGTAGTTATTTTACTAACCTAATTAAACATATTCGAAAAATATAAATAAAGTGAATAATTATCTATATTATTAATATATAAAATATATTATATACTTTATTTACTCAATTAATAATCCATTAAATACTTAGTATTTAATGTTAATATATGGGATACGATACAATATAAAAATTATTAAAATAACAGCTGAAAAAAAAATGATACTTACTAAATTTTTAAGTATTAAATAAAATTTAAATATATTAATATAAAATTGTACCCTTAATATAATTAAATTATATTGTCAGCTCATACTTTTATGATATTTCTGGTAAATAGAATGTTTTCTTAATTAGTATTCCTTAAAATAACACTGATTATATTTAATTATTGAATTTATTAGTTAATTAAACAAAAACACTACCTTATAGCTAAATTAATTTAATTATTCAGATTTGAATTAGTATCTAAACCAGATTTTTTGTTTAATAAAAATATTTTAGAATTATTAAATCGTAAGGAGGGGATAAAATTAATAGAGATATTACATACAAATTACATAACAAACTCATAACTAAAATTTGAATAATATTGAAGTCGTTATAAAATAAATATATACTTATTTTATTATATATTATATAATATAGTTGATACCGATACATGTATTGAATCTAATATTACATTAGGGAATATACCTAATAATATTGTAGGTATTAATAAAGAAATTAAAATAACAAATTCTCTTCTAGTAATATCTAATACAATAACATTATTCATATTAGGTGAATAAGTTCCATATGATATTCTATTATATAAGAAGATAGAATAACAAGCAGATAATACTATTCCAGTTGCACCTAATGCTGATATTATAGGATTCACTTCCCATATTCCAATTAAAGATAATTGTTCCCCTAAGAAATTTAAGCTTAAAGGGATACCAGTATTACATAATGTAAATATAAAGAATAATATAGTGAAAATAGGCATATAAGTTACTAAACCTCTTATATATTTAATAACTCTAGTACCTGTTCTTTCATAAATAACTCCACCTACACAAATGAATAATGCAGGAGAAACAAACCCATGAGCTAAAGCTAATAAAATAGCTCCTTCAATACCTTGAATATTATTAGAAAATAAACCTAAAATAACTACACTCATATGAGCAATACTTGAATAAGCAATAAGAGTTTTAGTATCTTGTTGAATAATTGTAGTTAAAGAAGCATAAATTAAAGTAATAATAGCAATAGTTTGAACTAAAGGACCAAAATAATTTGTAGCATCAGGTAATAAATTAATTAAAATTCTAATATATCCATATGTAGCAAACTTTAAAATAGTAGCAGCTAATAAAATAGATCCAGCTAAAGGACTATCAGCATGAGCTCTATATAACCAACCAGTGAAAGGCCATAAAGGTGTTTTAATAGCAAAAGCTAAGAAGAAAGCTAACCATAATATTTTTTGTGCATCTGCATTAATCTCAACTAATGATAATAATTGGAAATCTGTAGTACCTGCTAAATTAAAAATTTGTAAAATAGCTAATAACATAAATAAAGATCCAAATAATGTATATAAGAAAAATAAATTAGCTGATCTAAATCTAAATTCTCCAGACCCATAAACAATTATTATAATAAATAACACAGGTAAAACACTTTCAAAGAATATATAAAATAATAATAAATCTAACACTAAAAATAAAGCTAATTGTAAAGTTTCTAAAATTAAGAAAGCAATTAAAAAGAATTTCAAGTTAGAATTAATATTATAAGCATTAGAAATTATAGCAATAGGAGTAATGAAAGTAGTTAATAATACAAAATATAAAGATATTCCATCAACACCAAAATTTAAATGTCCAAAAGTTAAGTAATCAAATTCAGAAACAAATTGAAACTGAGTTGTATTAGAATCGAAATTTAACCATAAGAAAATAGAAATTAATAAATTAATTAAAGAAGTGGTAATAGCAATAGTTCTCATTTTTGAATTACTATTTAAAGTATTTTCTTGAATAGATAAAATAAATAGAGATCCTATTATAGGTGTAAGTAACAATAAAGTTAACATCTTTTCTTTTTATGTGAGTATTTTAGTATTTATTGTGTGTTTTTATTTCCTAAATGTAGTATTTTGGTTATATTAATTTTTTTTTTTATTTTTTATATAATTTAAATGCAGATTGTAAATATTTATTACTTAAATAAATAAAAAATTTACATTTAAAAATATTTAATATAATCATTTATTTAAAAATTTTATACTTATAATCTAAGTTTAAATGATTAATATTATTAACATTAGTAAAAAAATTAAAACAATTTATATAGAAATTAATGTTTATTAGATAAACCAGGTAATAAAGAAAAGAATAAAGCTGATATATAGATAACAATTAATCTAAATTCAGATATAATATAAGTATCAAATAATAATGGTGCGAAAACTAAGAATACTAATGATAATATTCCTATAGTTATATATAAAGAATAAGTAGTAATAACTCCAGTATCTAATTTAGCAATATTATTAGCAGTATTTTCTAATACAGAAGCTAACCCATAAGGACCTAATAATTCAATTACCCCTCTATCTAATACTTTAGATATAGTATTACCAGTTAATAATCCAGCTGAAATGATATAATAATTATAAATTACATCAAAGAAATATTTTCCGTTAAGGAAAGTATAAATTTTTTTTCCTAAAGCAGAATCAGTTAAATTAATAATAAAATCTGGATAAACATGATATAAGAATATAGCACTTGTAGCACCTAATATTGAGAATAAAGTAGGTAATAATTTAATTATTAAAGGTAAACTAAATTCAGCTTCAATAATAGAGATATTATTAGGATTAATAAAAATAGAATTAGCAAAGAAATCTGAACCCACTCCAACAAATAAATCAGAGAAAACAAATCCAAAGAATATACTAAATAAAGCTAAAATAAATAAAGGAATAATAACTGCAAAATTAGATTCATGAGAATTTAAATAAACATTTTTAATACCATTTGGTACAGTTAAGAATACTAAACTTATTAACCGGAATGAGTAAAATGCTGTTAATCCTGCTGTTAAACTTCCTAAAATATAAGCATAAATACCTGAAAAACTGTATTGTCCATAAGCTAATTCTATTATTAAATCTTTACTATAGAAACCAGATAACCATGGTGTAGCTAATAGAGATAAAGATCCAACTAACATAGCTGTATAAGAAAATGGTAAGAATTTAATTAAACCTCCCATTTTTCTAATATCTTGTTCATCAGCGAAACTATGAATAACAGCACCAGCACCTAAGAATAATAATGCTTTAAAGAAAGCATGGTTAACTACATGCATTAAAGCTACATTATATTGACTTAAACCTACAGCCATAACCATATAACCTAATTGAGATATTGTACTGAAAGCGATTATTCTTTTTAAATCATTTTGTACTAATCCACAAGTAGCTGCAAAAAAAGCTGTACTTGCACCAATTAAAGTAATAACTAATAAAGCAGTAGGACTAAATTCTAATATAGCAGATGATCTAATTAATAAATATAAACCAGCTGTAACTAGTGTAGCAGCATGTAATAAAGCACTAACTGGAGTAGGAGCTTCCATAGAACCAGGTAACCAAGAATGTAAAGGAATTTGAGCAGATTTAGCCATAGCTCCCATTAATAATAATAAGCTAATTATAGTAATAGCTGTTTCATTCATAAAAGGTGCTAAACTAAAAATTGTTGAATAATCTACAGATCCGAATAAGGCAAATAAGGCAAAGAATCCTATACTTAATCCCATATCACCTACTCTATTCATAGTTAAAGCTAATATAGCTGCTTTATTGGCTTGAATTCTAGTGAAATAATAGTTAATTAATAAATAAGATACTACACCAATACCTTCCCAACCTATAAACATTACAAAATAATTAGCACCTGAAACTAATAATAACATGAAAAAAGTGAATAAAGATAAATAAGAAAAGAATCTCTGATTATGTGGATCTTCAGCTAAATAAGAAGTTGTATATATATGAATTAAGGTTGATATATATAATACAGGTATAAACATAGATACAGTTAATTGATCAAATAAGAATTCCCAAGATATAGACATAAACTCAGAATCTACCCAATTAAATAAATAAACTGACACAGGAGAACCACATATACCTACTTCATAAAATGCTATTGTAGCTAATAAAGAAGAAATAGATAAACAGGTACATGTTATAATATGAGATCCTGTTATTCCTATTTTTCTACCCATAAATCCAGATACAAAAGATCCTAACAATGGAAAAATTAAAATTGATAAATACATAAAATTTTTAAGATCTAATAGAAATATTTCCTCTTAATCTATAAAAAGCTACTAAAATACTTAAACCTATCACTGATTCAGCTCCAGCTATTGAGATAATATATATACTGAAAGTTTGACCTATATTATCATCAAATCCAAAGGAACTAATTAAAACTAATAAAGTAACAGCAAGAAGCATAATCTCTATAGCAATAATCATTAAGATTATATTTTTTCTATTTAAAATAAATCCTAAAATACCGATTAAAAATAATAATATTGATAGATTCATAAGTATAAATAAAGCTTTATTACCCTTAAGGACATTTAATAAATCTAATTATTTATTTAATAATTTTACATTTATAATCAAATTATTTTCATAAATAATTGAAAAAGTAAACTTTATATATAAAAAATTTACTTTTTAATAAAATAAGTATTATTAACTTAACTTATTTTATAATTTCGAAAGAATGGTGATTAAAATTTATTAAAATATAATTAATTTATATTATTAATTTTAATAATATTAAGATTTATTGCTTTATTTATAATAGTTTCTTATATTATGTAAAATTTATATGTTAAATAAAAATTTAAATATATTGAAAATAATATAATAAGTTAAGAATATTTATATATATTATTTATAATTTAAAATTTTATTTATTTAAACTATTTATTATAGTTATTATAATAATTATAAATTAATTATATTTTAAATTATTAATTTAGTTTTAAGTATTTAAACAGAAGTAAAGATAAATAAAATAATATTAATAAAAAGTAATAAAATTTACTTATGCTATTAATATTATAATTATAATCCTCCCCAGTAATATACAGCAATGAATAAGAATAACCATACTATATCAACAAAGTGCCAATATAAAATAGCTGATTCACATCCTTGATGATGAGTATTTGTTAAATGATAATTAATAGTTCTAACTAATTGTACTAAGATAAAAATAGTTCCAATCATAACATGAATACCATGTAAACCTGTTGAACAGAAGAAAGCACTTCCAAATACTGAATCTGATATAGAGAAAGATGCATTAGCATATTCTAAATATTGTAAGAAAGTGAAAAGAACAGCAAATAAAACAGTTAATTCTAATCCTCTTAAAGTATCTTTTCTGTTACCATTAATTAATGCATGGTGACCATAAGTTACAAAAGCTCCTGAAGATACTAATAAGATAGTATTTAATAAAGGTATAGCAAAAGGATTTAAAGGTGTTATACCTTGAGGTGGCCATACTCCTCCTATTTCAATAGCAGGAGATAAACTAGCATGGAAGAAAGCCCAGAAAATACTTAAGAAAGCAAAAATTTCACTAACTACAAAAAGTAAGAATCCAATTTCTAAACCTTTTTTAACTTGTTTTGTATGATGCCCTCCTAAAGTAGCTTCATTACCTACATCTCTAAACCAGAAAGTCATACCACCTAAAGTTAATATAAATCCTAATTCTAAGATAAGATCACCAGAATAGTAACCTTGCATATACATTACAGCTCCAATAGTTAAATTTAATAAAGAAAAACTTAATACTATAGGCCATGGAGAAATTTCTACTAAATGATAAGGGAAAAATTGAAAATTATGTGATTTTATCATAATAAAATTTTATTTTGACCAAAATTATAAATTTAAAGAATAAAATAACACTCTACGAAAATAAACTTACTAAATAAGTATGAAAAATCTTAGAAAATAATCAAATTATTAAACTAAAATTATCTTAATAATAATAAGATTTAAATAAGAAAATTTATAGTATAAATTATTTAAAATTTAAATAATGTGAGAATTTATTATAAAATTTAACTTTAATCATATAATAAATTATTTATAAACTATTTTAATTAAATAATAAAAATTAGCTATAATTACTTTATAAAGTAATTATTAATTAATAGATATAATAATATTTAACATATTAAAATATAAACAATACTGATATAAAGTTAATTATCTTAATATTAATATATAAATATAAATATTTAATATATATAAATATATGTTATTATATTTAATAAAAACACGTCATATTTATGTTTTTAGTAGATTGCTTAAGAATAATATAAATAAAATTATATTATATATTTCTTTTAAATTTAGAAATCAGAATTATTGTTTTTGTTTTTTAATTATTTTTATAATATTTTTATTAAGGAGGGAGTATTATATAAATATATGAAATATAAGTTTTAATTAAATTTTTATTTGAAATAAATTATTATTCTGTAGCTATATCTATTAAAGTATTTTCAACTAAACCTATTACAGGTACAATTAAAACAAACCATGCAAAATAGAAGAATGTTGATACTTGTCCAATAAATACAAAAGGTTCATTAGGATGTTGTGATCCAATCCACATTAAGACGAAGAAATTAAAAACAAAGAACCAGAAAGCTGCTTTCATAGCAGGTCTAAATTGAGAACCTCTTTGTCTTGATACATCTACAATAGGTAATATTAATAAGATTAATAATGAACCAAACATAGCTAATACTCCTAATAATTTATTAGGTATTGATCTTAAAATAGCATAATATGGTAATAAGTACCATTCTGGTACAATACTTGCAGGAGTACTCATAGGATTAGCTTCAATATAATTATCACTATGTCCTAATAAATTTGGATAATAGAAAACCAGTACTGATAAAGTTAAGAAGAAAAAGAAGATTGTCACAAGATCTTTAAATATAAAATAAGGGTGAAATGCAAATCTATCACTATTTGATGATATACCATTAGGATTACTTGAACCATGTGTGTGAAGAGCTATTAAGTGAGCTAAAGCTAAAGCTGCTAATAAAAATGGTAAGATATAATGTAATGAAAAGAATCTATTTAATGTAGCATTAGATACTGAGAATCCTCCCCATATTAATTCTACTAAATCATGACCAAACACAGGAATAGCACTTAATAAATTAGTAATAACAGTAGCACCCCATAAACTCATTTGACCATAAGGTAAAACATAACCTAAGAAAGCAATAGCCATCATTAAGATTAAGATAATTACTCCTATTGACCAAACTAATATTCTAGGTGATTTATATGAACCATAATAGATATTTCTTCCAATATGTCCATATACAAAGATAAAGAAGAAAGAAGCAACATTAGCATGAGTATATCTGATTAACCACCCATTATTAACATCTCTCATAATATGTTCTACACTATTAAAAGCAAAATCTACATGTGGTTGATAATGCATAGCTAAGAAACACCCTGTTAAGATTTGAATTACTAAACAAGTACCTAATAAAGATCCAAAATTCCATAAATATGACATATTTGAAGGTTGAGGTGAATCTACTAAATAAGAATTTAATAATCTAAGTAAAGAATGACTTTTAAGTAATCTCATAAATAATTTATAATTATAATATAAATTATATAATTAAATTTAATAATTATCTAAAATATTAGAAATAATTAAATTAGCAGTTATTATAAATCACTGACTAAAATAGAATATTTTATTTTTGGTTTGTATTTTTAGATTTATCAGACTATAAATTTGTATTTGTAAAATTTAATTTGTATTCACTGTAACAATAATTCTTCTTATTATTATTTTTAGAATGAATTATACAATAATAATTGTTAAATTAAGCCCAAGAAGATTTGAACTTCTACGATTATCTCATCAAGATAACATTCTACCATTAAATTATAGGCTTTTTTAAAGCAATAAAATAAACTTAAGTAATTATATTTATTTGTTATTTTTAATTATTTTTACAATACAATATAAAGATATTTAATTAACTTCTTTTAATAAAATTTTAAATTTTTATTATTATTTAATAGACAAAATTTACCTAATTTAACTTATTAATAAAAAATATAATACTAATTGGAGGGATAATTAATACAATATTAATATGATTTATTAACACATAAAATTTAAAGTTAGATAATTTAATAATGAACTATCATTAGTTAAAAAAGAATAATTATAGAATCTTTTATATAATTAAGAAAAGGTAATATTAGTAAGGTGTTATATCAAATGCTACTAATATACTTGGTACTAAGATAATAAAGGCTACAGCTATAGGTAATAAATTAATCCAACATAAAGAAATTAATTGATCATATCTTAATCTAGGTAAAGTAGCTCTGAATAAAACAAATAAGAAACAGAAGATACATGTTTTTAAACCTAAAATGATAGATTGTAGATTTATATATGAACCATTAACTATTATCTCTGGTAAATTATATCCACCTAAGAATAATATAGCTGTTATACAACTAAATAAAATAATAGAAGAATATTCAGCTAAGAAGAAGAATACAAAAGGAACCGAAGAATGTTCAGTGAAGAAACCAGCAACTAATTCAGATTCAGCTTCTTGTAAATCAAAAGGTGTTCTACTTGTTTCAGCTAAAATTGATATAAAATAAAATATAAATACAGGTAATAATGGTATTATAAACCATATTGATTGTTGTACTTCAATAATAGTTGAATAATTAAATGAACCTGCTAATATAATAATAATTAAAATAGCAGAACTTAAAATTAATTCATAGGATATCATAGCAGCAGTTGATCTTAAAGATCCTAAAAAGGCATATTTTGAATTAGCTGACCATCCTGCAAATAAAATACCATATACTCCTAATGAAGATAAAGCTAAAGTATAAAAAATTCCTAATGAATAATCAAATAATGTTAATCCTTGACCAAATGGTATAATAGCCCACCCTAATAAACTAAACACTAAAGTAGAAACAGGAGCTAAATAGAATAACGCTTTATTAGATTGACTTGGAATAACAGTTTCTTTCAAGATTAATTTTAAAGCATCCGCAAAAGGTTGAGCTATTCCATAATAACCTACTATAGTAGGTCCAACTCTTCTTTGATGTGCAGCTAATTGTTTTCTTTCTATTATTGTCATAAAAGCTACTGATAATAAAATAGGTAATACAACAGCTAATACATCAATTAAATTAATTAATATATTAATAATAGTTAATAAATAATTATTTATCATTAAGTTTTGTAATAAAATATATTTTCATAATCTTCCTTGAATTTACTATTAAAAATATAAATAATAAGAATAATCGTAATATAAGTATTTATAATTTATACTATAAACAATATGATCTAAAATCATGAATAAGCTAAGTTAATATATATAAGTTTATAAAAATGTTATTAAATAATAAATAAGTAATAATAATTACCCTAATGTTAGAATAATTAAAAATATACTTAAATTAATAATTTTACACTGTGACAATATTTTAAATCTAAATTAGATTTTCTTTTTATTTATTCTCTTTTGGACTCGAACCAAAATTGACACTTTAGAAGAATGATGTTCTAACCATTGAACTAAGAGAATTTAGTTTTATTAGAGAGTTAAGAAGGAATTGAACCTTTTAATTATTAAACTTTGCAGGTTTACTACAGAACCTTCTGTAAACTTAACCCTTAATGATTTTAACTATTCTTATTATATTATTTATTTTTATATTAAAATAAGAAAATTTATATAAAAATAATAAATTAACTACTTTTATAATTATATTTATTATTTAATAATTAATATAAATAATTAATTATAATTATTAAAAGATAAAAGTGTAGAGAGATTTATCTCTACATTTATTAATTTATTAATAACTTAATCTTAGAATAAATTATATTTTCAAGGTGAACAAAAGACCTTTACTATAATTAGACTACATTTAGTAATGGTCAGTAAAGTTTTTTTACAAGATTTTATTTAAAAATATCTTTACAGTATATATTGTAAGTAATTTATTTTATAATATTTAATTATATTTTATAATTAAATAAACCATTATTATCTCATTTAACGGTAAATATGATAATATATTTAATAAATATATAAATTATTATTTATCTTATACTGTATTAAAAATATTAATGATATTTAATACACAGTAGAGATAGTTCATTAAAGAGCCAAATATAGAAGAAATTTAGAAATTATATATGCCACAACTTATTCCATTTTATTTTGTAAATCAATTATCTTTTGCTTTATTAGCTATAGTTTATTTAATTTTTATAATGTCTAAATCTGTTTTACCTTATTTTACATTACAACAAGTAATAAGAGTATATATCACAAAATTAGCTAATACTGATAAATAGTTAACAATTAAAAATATTTAAGTAAAGGCAAATTATATATACTAAACCAATGTTGAGAATAAAACAATTATCATTAACAAGTTAACATTTATTCTTATGTTTTTATTTGTATTTATACTTAATTATATATCAAATGTGAATAAGAAAAAAAAGAAATATTTAATTCCCCTCCTAATTTCATATTTATTATAATAAAATTTTTAAGATAAATATAACTTATAAATATTAATTTATAGATTATAAATATCTCTTATTAAAAAGGGAATAATTCTATAAAATATTTATATTACAATACTTTAAAATATGAATATTAATAATCTTTTTATTCTTAAAATTTAAAAGAGTTAAGTAAATTTAAGAATTTTAATACAAATGGTAGAAGATGAACTGGATTAATCGCTCCCTTTGGGTGGGAGAAGAAGCGTGTTCGAGTCGCGCCTACCATAAAAAAATATTAAATATAATTTTATTAGAATAAGTATAAAGTATATTTATCTCTTTACATGGTGTTATGGCAGAGTGGTTATTGCGGGGTACTGTTAATACCTTATTCAGAGGTTCAATTCCTCTTGACACCTAAATAAATTATCAACTAAAACTAATATTTAAATTTAAAAGAAGTGAATAAAAAATTATATATTTAAAAATAATACAACTTTGCAAACATGTTGAAATTTTGGTAAACAATCTCCTCTTAAGCAGGAGTGGAAGTAATTCCTTAAGAGTTCGAGTCTCTTTGTTTGTAATAAATGTTTCAATGATAGTGTGCATAAAAATTTATATAATAAATATTATATAATTACTATGCGATATAGTGTAAAGGTCTGCACGACAGTCTCATCAACTGTAAGTTTTGGTTCAAACCCAAAATTCGCACATTTATACTAATTTTTATCATATTTATTAGGTCTTTTAGTATAATGGTAGAACATTATCCCTTCACGATAATAGTACCAGTTCGAATCTGGTAAAGACTAAAAAATGTAATTATTCTGAATCAATTTCTAAATAAGATTAATAAAGATTATTAAGAATATTACATATAATATTAAAATATGCAAATTATACTTACATATTTGATCTTGATTTGAGGAATAGTAATCATTTGGAAAGATATGGCAATTGCTAATTGTTCTGGGGCAACTCTTGGGTGTTCGAATCGCCTCTATTCCGATTTCTTACAAATAAAAAGATTAAAAAAATAACATTATATAAGTTTATATTTCATAAACATTACACAATTTAAAGATATATAATCAATATATATTTATATATATAATTTAATATTTTATATATATTCTATTTTTAGAAAAAAAAGGGCTGAATTAGTTTGTTTTATTTATTAAAACTTTAAAAAATAGGTAAATTAATTTAAATTTGAATTGGCTATTTTCTACCAATGCTAAAGAAATTGGAACACTTTACTTAATTTTTTCAATATTTGCAGGTATGGTTGGTACTGCATTTTCTGTTCTTATTAGAATGGAATTAATGTCTCCAGGGGTACAAATTTTATCAGGAGATCATCAATTATTTAATGTAATTATTAGTGCTCATGCTTTTATAATGATTTTCTTCATGGTTATGCCTGGTCTTGTAGGTGGATTTGGTAATTACTTATTACCTGTTCAATGTGGGGCTCCAGATATGGCTTTCCCTAGATTAAATAATATTAGTTTCTGGTTATTACCTCCTTCATTAATTTTATTATTATTAAGTTCTTTAGTTGAACAAGGAGCAGGAACAGGATGGACAATATATCCTCCATTATCTTCTATTCAAGCACATTCAGGTGGTAGTGTAGATTTAGCTATCTTTAGTTTACATTTAGCTGGGGTATCTTCATTATTAGGTGCAATTAATTTCATAACAACAGTATTAAATATGAGAACTAATGGAATGAGCTTACATAAATTACCTTTATTTGTATGGGGTATTTTTGTAACTGCTATATTATTATTATTATCATTACCAGTATTAGCTGGAGCTATAACTATGTTATTAACAGATAGAAATTTTAATACAAGTTTCTATGATCCAGCAGGAGGTGGTGATCCTGTATTATATCAACATCTTTTCTGGTTCTTTGGTCATCCTGAAGTTTATATTTTAATTATACCTGGTTTTGGTATTGTTAGTCATATTGTTTCAACTTTCTCAGGTAAACCTATCTTCGGATACTTAGGTATGGTTTACGCTATGTTCTCTATTGGTATTTTAGGATTCTTAGTATGGTCTCATCATATGTTTAGTGTTGGATTAGATGTTGATACTAGAGCTTACTTTACTGCTGCTACTATGATTATTGCTGTTCCTACAGGTATTAAAATATTCTCTTGGTTAGCTACTTTATATGGTGGTAGTTTAAGATTTACTACACCTTTAATCTTCACTTTAGGATTCTTAGCTTTATTCACAATAGGAGGATTAACAGGAGTAGTTTTATCAAATGCTAGTTTAGATATAGCATTACATGATACTTACTATGTAGTTGCTCACTTCCATTATGTATTATCAATGGGAGCTGTATTTGCTTTATTTGCAGGTTTCTATTATTGGACACCTAAAATAATAGGTAGAACATATAATGAATTCTTAGGAAAAGTGCACTTCTGGACTTTATTTGTTGGAGTTAATTTAACTTTTTTCCCTCAACATTTCTTAGGTCTTGCTGGAATGCCTAGAAGAATACCTGATTATCCTGATGCATTTGCTGATTGGAATGCTATCTCTAGTTTTGGTTCATTAATTTCTGTGGTTGCTACTGTATTATTTGCTTATATTATTTATGATATTTTCGTTAATGGAAAAGAAGTAACTAATAATCCTTGGGCTATACCTGCTTATTTCACATCATTATCACAATACGATACTGAAGCTGAATCAGCTAATACTTTAGAATGGTCATTAGCTAGTCCAATACCATTCCATGCATTTAACATGTTACCTGTTCAATCTTAATTATTTAAAATATTATTATTATAATTTTATTTTAAATCTAATATATAAAGAATATAATTTATATTCTCTGTATAATTTTATATAAAGATAATGTTTAAAATTATTTTATAGATTATAAAGTATAGTACTAAATGTTATTTTTATTAATTACTATAATATATTATATAAAAATCCCCTCCTTAAATAAAATTAATGAATTATTTCAAAATTTTGTTCAAATATTGAAGTATCATCTTTAATTTTATTAAATAAATAATTAGAAATATGTTATTTAACATGGTATAAATAATAAATTAAAGGATTAATAAGCAAGATATATTATATAAATAAGAATAATTAGTTAACTTTATTGTTAATATAAGAATATTCAAATAGTTTCAAGTATTAAAGGAATTTGTATTAAAAGAAGTATAAGTATCTTAATATTAATTTTTTTTCATATAAATTAAGAATTTGATTAAAACTAAGTACACAACTAATAATAAATTTAAATAAAAAAATGTCCTTAAATAATTTATTTGTAAATTCTCCATTAGAACAATTTGAAGTTGTTAGTTTAGCTAGCTATAATTCTCCTTTATTCTTTAATACATCTTTTACTATAACAAATTCAGCTTTATTTACAGTATTAGTAATATCTCTTATTTTATTTATACACCAAAATAGTGGTAAAAATAAAACTAGTTTAAACTTTAATACAAAAATGAAATTAATACCAAATAAAGAAAGTATCTTATTAGAAAGTTTATTTTCAAGTATTAATACTATAGTAAGAGACCAAATTGGTAGAGAAGTTTATTTACCATTTATCTATTCTTTATTCTTATTTATTTTATGTTCTAATTTAGTTGGGAATATACCTTATACATTTACTATTACAACCTCAATAATAGTATCAATAGGATTATCATTTACTATATTAATAGGTGTAACTATTTTAGGTTTATCTATTCATAAAATTCACTTTTTCTCATTCTTTATTCCTTCTGGGACACCCTTAGCTTTAGTTCCTTTATTAGTTTTAATTGAATTAATCAGTTATTTAGCTAGAGCTTTCTCATTAGGAATAAGATTATTTGCTAATATGGTAGCTGGTCATACATTATTAAAAATCTTATCTACATTCTTATTTAAAATGTTCTCAGGTGGATTAATAATATTTGTATTAACTTTATTACCATTTGCTTTATTCTTAGCTATTACAGGATTAGAATTAGCTGTATCATTTATCCAAGCTTATGTTTTCGTTCTTCTAGTTTGTTCATATATTAAAGATGCTATCGAATTACATTAAACTTTAAATTATTTATTTCACCCCTGAATTTCTTATTTCTAATTAAAAACAAAACAAACAAACTAAATATATATACATGAAAACAATTATAATAATTAAAAGAGAGTTTAGAAGTCTAAAACTGGAATTTAAACTTAATTGTGTATTATTAATTACTTAATATTTTTATTAATAACACATGATAAATTTAGGAAGGTTCAAGGTATAATTAATAATTTTAATAATTATTAATTTTAATATAAATAAAGTTTTAGTGCAAAATACAAAGTAATTTGTTGGTATTCTAAGAGAAAATATTTAATTAAATTAAACATAAAAATTAATAAAATCTAACACTAAAGTTTGTTATTTTATTTTAACACAATAATTTAAAATTGAAAAATAGAAACCCTTTATTTAACCTGATATAAATATTAAAATTATATATTAGATCGATCAGAAAAATTATATTAACAAAAACTGTCTTATAGATATTTATTCTAACTCAATTATTACTAATTTATTAATTTTATTCTCTGTATATTTAATTCTCTAACTGAAATAGTTTAACGGTAGAACGTACCCTTCATGATGGTAAAACAAAGGTTCAATTCCTTTTTTCGGTAAACAATAAATAATTTAATTTTAATATCATATTTGATATTTTCTGTTTCTTTTAAGTATGTGTATACAAAATTTAATGTAAGTTATTTATAAGGGTAGAATCGGAGACTCGAACTCTGAACATCGTCGCCACAAGACGTCATTTTAACCAATTAAACTAATCCTACCTCTTTTATGTTTTTATTATTTTTTTAAGTTAAATTTTAATCTTTTTTTAATAAAAAAGATAAAAGTATCGATGACAATATTGTACAACATCAAATAATTATTAAATAATTAATGAGTAATTTAAAGGGGTTATTAAGGATTACTAGCAAATTTATATAAAAGGAGGCTCCACAGCCAAAAGTCTACATATTTCTTATAAATACTAAATTATAACACTATATTTTGATTATGAATAAGAAAATTATGATATGAGACAATCCTAAGGGAAACCTTTTTATTCTTACTTCCTGAAGTAAAACATTTCAATAAGGAAAGGAAAGGAAATCAACCGAGACTCCGAAAGTAATGGTGAGTGAAATCGGATTAGCCAAAAACTAACCTATAATAAAAAATTATCACTATAATATTAAAGTAAACTTAATGAATGATTTTAACTTATAGCTTGTATACTTAAAATTAAAATTAAGTTAAAAATATATGAATTAGTAAAATTAATTTAATTAAATTTAAATTTAATGAAGGAATATTGTTACTAATATATTTTACATAATTTAAATTATTATAATTAATAATGAAATATTTATTATAATAACTAAATGCTTGATAAATATAGATAGATATGATTAATTATATTATTATAGAATTTTTTCTATATAATTTAATTATTACATAGTAATTATGATTACAACTAAGAAGGTGAATTTATAATGAGACCTGTATTTTATAGGTTAGATTTTTATTATTTAAGTACGATGGGAGTTAACTTGTCGGAATATAGGGGAACCATCCTCTAAGGCTAAGTATTTATAAATTTAGCGATAGTGAAAAGTACCGTGAGGGAAAAGTTGAAAAGAGTGTAGAATAATATTACTTGTAAAAATAGAAATAAAGATACAAGAAATATTAGTTCTTATCGAACATTGTTCGAACGAATGTAAATAACACGCAGTGAAACAGATCATGAATTAGTAACTCTATAAGCAGTCAAAGTCACAATAATGAAAATTTGGAACGTGACAATGGCGTACCTTTTGCATAATGGGTCAGCAAGTTAATAGTAGTAGCAAGGTTTAAAGCCTAAGCGAAAGCGACTATATAAATTAAA
This sequence comes from Butyriboletus regius, assembly GCA_038093595.1. Taxonomy (NCBI): domain Eukaryota; kingdom Fungi; phylum Basidiomycota; class Agaricomycetes; order Boletales; family Boletaceae; genus Butyriboletus; species Butyriboletus regius. The sequence continues at coordinate 24,417 of JBBPSM010000080.1, forward strand.
TAATATGGGTTAAGTTACTTCTATTAGACCCGAAGCCAGGTGATCTTTCCAAGAACAGATTATTAAAGGATCGAACGGGTGAATGTTGCATAATTCTCCGAAGATTTTTGGAAAGCGGTGAAATGCCAATCTGACCTGGTGATAGCTGGTTTTCTACGAAACATATTTTAGTATGACATCTACACAATATTTATGGAGGTACAGCACGGTAATTCCATACAAATATTAATTAATTTTAATAGGAGTTTAATTTGCGGGGACTTAAAAATCTTACCAATGGAAATAAATCTCGGAATTACATAAATAGATGGTAGATATTCAGACTATTCATGATAAGTTGGATAGTCAAGACGGAAACAGCCGTGAACACTGATTAAGGTCCCGAATGATTATTAAGTGAAATAAAGGAAGTGACAAATTGAATGCAGTTGAAAAGTGAGCCTGGTAGTCGCTACTTATAATGAACGTGTATCAACGTATCAGCCCTTAGATTGTTGCTCCGAAGATTTAACGGGTCTAAAATAATCAACCGATATCGTGTTAATTTTAAAGATTTAAATTTATTTTATCTTTAAAGTCTAGGTAGTAGAACATTCAGATAATTCAAATATAATATTCCTCTAGAAAAGGAATACAAACCTAAAATTGACAGTGTTACATTGTTTGTTTAATAGGAATCTGAAGAGATAATGCTGACATGAGTAACGTAAAAAGAAAGTTTAAACTTTCTCGCCGAATACGAAAGGGTTATTAGCTAAAGATTAAATCTACTAATGTTAATGCGGTCTCTAAGGTTCAAAACCAACGTTTTGACTGATGAGTATAGCTTTGAAAGTCCACATGGAGAATTAAATTTTACACATTGAATTTCTTTATATTTAATTATAAAGATAGAAGTTTAAATTTAATAAATTTTAAGACAATTTATTAGATTTAATATTGAATTGTTCTTGTATTGTATTAAGTGAATATTTAATATAATTATAATATTTAATATAAATTTTATAGTAGATTTTAATATTAATTGGGACCAGGAAAAAGATATTTTTGAATAACTTCGATTCTATATTCTAATTTAGTCTTATAATTTTATAAAAATTTAGAATGAATATTCTAAATTTTTAATATCAAAAAAAATATAAATAATATTTAACTAAGATCAAACTAGTCATTTGATTATTATTAAATATTTAAAGTTATATTAGTATAAGCAAAAATCCTAAATTAGTAGAAGTTAAATTAATTTATATAATTTAGTGAGAGCTGATTAATAATTAATTTAATGATTTAGGCTAGTTTTATTTAAGTATAGTATCTAAGAACAACCGTACCCTAAGCCGACACAGGTTCGTAGGTAGAGAATACTAAGGCGTAGAGCTAAAAGTTGTTAAGGAACTCGGCAAATTATCCTCATAAGTTCGACAAGAAGAGGAACCAAGAATTTAGTAAGTTAATAACTCCTATTAATTTATTTATATGGTGTCACAAAATCGGAAGCCCCGACTGTTTACTAAAAACACAACTATCTGCAATTATGAAAATAATAGTATAGGTAGTGAGATTTGCCCAATGCCATATTAATAAGTAATAATAATGGGTAACTGTTTCTTTACAAAAAATTGGTTAATAGCGGTCTTAACTATGAGGATCCTAAGGTAGCAAAATAAATTGGCCATTAAATGTGGTCCGGTATCAATAATTTAACGATGGCTTCACTGTCTCTACAACTTGCTCAGTGAAATTGAATTACCCGTGCAGATGCGGGTTACCTCAAAGAGGACGGGAAGACCCCATGCAGCTTTACTGTAGCTAGTTATCATATAAAAAGTTCTATAACCTCGGTTATACAGAGAATAGGGAGTCGATTAGACAACTATGGAAAACCTTAGGTCTGAGGTGGAACTGGTATTTATCTTCTTATTTATCAAATTTAAGAGGAAATAGCTGACTAGTTGGCAGTTTGACTGGGGCGGTCGTCTTTAATAGAGTAGCAAAGTACATCCAAATAGATTAAAAATTTAGATAATATTTACTATTTATTTAAATGGTAAATATTCTGACAAATAATATTTTATTGTTAATTATTAATTAATAATAATTACTTAAAATCAAAAATAATATTTCATTAATAAGGTATGCTAGACATTAAATGGAAGTTAATGAACCATGAAAGGTTCTGTAGAGTGCAATGACGGTAAGCATGCTTAACTGAAAGACTTAATAGTCGAACAGATACGTAAGTAGGGCATAGTGACCCTTTGCTATATTATGGAATAGACAGGGATCAATTGATAAAAGTTACGCTGGGGATAACAGCCTAATAGCCAGCGAGAGTACACATTGTCCTGGCTGTTTGGGACCTCGATGTCGACTTAATTTATCCTCCAGGGGCAAAACCTTGGAAGGGTTCGGCTGTTCGCCGATTAAAAAATTACATGAGTTGGGTTTAATACGACGTGAGTCAGTATGGTCCCTATCCTTTTGAGGAACAAATAGTAAAAAGGGGGAGACCTTCTAGTACGAAAGGACCAATAGGCTGTGTTTCTCTAGTGTACCAATTGTAATATTAAATAATTTTTTTAATTAAGTTATTAATTTACTTAATAAAATTGTGAAACTTTGCATAGTTGGGTAGCCACAAACATATTAGATAATTACTGAAAGTATATCAAGTTCGAATCTATCCCCTAGATACTATCATTGGATTTCTCTTTATTAACTATCACGAGTGGTTATTATTACTTTCCTAATCTTAATCATTTCTTGTAATCGGTATAAAATATATATACTACAATTTTATACTATAGTTAATCTAAATTGATAGAGAGTGTTTTAAATATATATATGTATATTACGTATATTTTACAATATGAGTTACAA
>JBBPSM010000081.1:0-27117 GCA_038093595.1 Butyriboletus regius
TCCTTATGATAAAGAACTGCTAGCAGTTATCAGGGCGCTGGAAGAATGGTGTCACTATCTAATAGGTTGAGAAGGATTTGAAATCTGGACCGACCACAAGAACCTCGAATATTGGAAGAAGCCACAAATCCTCAGCGGTCGTCAAGCACGCTGGCATGCGCTTCTCCAAGAATTTAACTATCTTTTGTTTATAAACCAGCATCTTCTAATGGCCGGGCTGACGCTCTTTCCCGTCGACCAGATCATGGCGACACAGTTCCGGACCATAATACCAATATTACCATACTCCCTCCTTCGCTTTTTATTAATTCTGTTTCACTCTCCTTGGACTTTCTATTGGAGCTTGAAAGTGAATTCATCTCCCTAGGAGTCGACGCAATCAATGATTACATCTTTGATCATAATATGAATATTTTCAAAAATGACAAAAACAAAGTTTTCATTCCCAAACCCTTATGTACATGTCTCCTTACTTTATGCCATGACTCCCCAGTCTCGGGTCACGGTGGACATTCTAAAACTATACACACTCTTACACGATACTTTTTGTGGCCTGGTGTCACTACGGACGTCAAAAAATATGTAGACAGCTGCCAAGTGTGCGCCCTCACGAAGGGTAAGCAAAAAGCACCGGCAGGAAAACTTATGCCCCTTCCCGCTGCAAAGCACCCATGGGAAGATCTATCTGTAGATTTCATTACAGGTTTACCCGAATCTCGCTCCTTTACTGCTATCTGTGTAGTTGTAGACTGATTCTCCAAAGAAGTGGTATTTATTCCTACCATGGACACTTGTTCTTCTTTGGATCTTGCCAAATTATTTAGAGATCACATATGGTCTATTCATGGCCTACCTTCCACACTCGTTTCGGATAGAGGACCCCAGTTTGTCTCCGCTTTCACCAAAGAACTATGTGCATTGCTCAGAATATCCCAAAAGATCTCCACGGCCTACCACCCCCAGACGGATGGCCAAACAGAAAGAATCAATAGAGATCTCGAGCAATATCTTTGTGCGTATGTCAGAAAGAAGCAGAGTGACTGGGCAGACTGGTTAAAGATGGCCCAATTCTCCCACAATAACACCATAACCTCAGCCACCGGCACCATCCCATTTAACATCACACGAAACTATGCACCTCACATGGGCTTTGAAGGGAAACTGGCAGGCTTCGCAGGAGAAATGGGCCGTTCATATAAGAAAATAGAGGCAGCACTGGAACATACCAGAGAGCGAATGATCGCTGCCTCAGAAAACAAAAGATCAGATGCTCCAACATATTCTATCGGTCAGCAGGTCTGGCTTTCCACAGACAAACTCAACCTCCCATACATGGCAAAGAAACTCATGCAAAAATGGATTGGACCCTATGTCATCACCCACGTCCTTCCTAATGCCGTTACATTAAAACTCCCCAAAACCGTACACATTCATCCTATGGTCAACATCTTGCGCATAAAGCCATATCAGGAAATGCTACCAGGACAACCCATAGTCTGTCCCGAAGCGATCGAAGTTGACCAAGAAGAGGAGGAACAATATGAGGTTGAGTACGTTGCTGCATCTAGAATAAAAGGCCGCAAACTAGAATACATAGTCCACTGGAGAGGATACGATGGAACAGGTCATACATGGGAATTGGCCAACATAATCAATACTGCGCCACTTGCAGTCGCCGAATTCCATAAGAAAAATCTGTCCGCTCCTCGAAAACTCTGCGGCCTTTCCACAGCATCCTTCAATTCTTTATTCTATTCTTATGAAACCTTCACCAAAACTGCCCCAACCACGACTCGTCTGGAATTCGAGTCATAAAAAGGGGGTAGCATTATAATAATGAATATTTTCAAAAACTTTTTATCATGTTCAACCTTCACTATTCAAATCACGTGACCAGTGCACATGACCATGAGAAACCATCACCTGACATGCCTCACCCTTTTAATCTCCATTCCTTTCACACCTTATCTATTCCCACAATCCTTTCCGTTATCAACACTCTCACAAATGCTTCTTTACTTTACCTATATATATAATCTCTCTCACGCACAGCCTGGTCTGTGCGCATTCCTGTAACGTATATAAAGTAGATACTTTGACGACTGGATCCCCAGTCTAATCCACTTTGTTCATCACCTTCAGTCATTATCTTGGCCTTTGGTTATTGTAGACTGGTGCTGTTTGGACACAACCCATATACCCTCATCCTTTGAGCCAGGACATGTGTAGCCTGCGAGACATAAGATCTGAGCTGTGTGCTGTATAGAGATTCCCTCTTGCAACATTCTTGGCCTTGCCAGTAATGATTTGCTAGACAATAGCTCTTTGTTGATAGAGGTAAGCTTGGAAGGATGACCACCATGAAGCCTAGTCTTCTCTGGCTGGAGTTCCTGAAGAACCTGGCATACTATAGACTTTCCTAGGCCAGTTTGGGCTGAAATTTTCCTAGAGGAAAAGCCCATGAGAGGAGAGAGAGATGATATTGTTTCTTTGAGAGATGAAAATGGATTTTATGGTGATAATGGGAAAATAAACATGGAATGGTGGGGTTTATATATGTTGTCTGATACTAAGTTATATAATGGTGAGATAATAGAGCCATTACCAAGTTTATGTAATCATATTACAGCATGCTAGGATCCAATATATGTAATCAAAACTAAAAGTTAAAAAACTGTCTGAATGAGTTATTGTTTTGAAATGGCTGCCAATTCATCAAGTCTTATTCAAATCTCTTGAGTCCTAGATGGATAGAAAGCCAAGAGTATGTATTTTATTTCCTACACTCATAGTTTAGGGCAAGAATTAGGGGTTATTGGGGGTTATCGTGTTTAGTATAAAATGACCAAACATGCGGACAGTTTTTTGAGCCACTGTAGCTTAGGTTTTCCATAGCCTTTGGATTACTAATTGAGTATCATGCCAGTACTAGTACAGGTACAAGCTTATACAACACACCTGAAAGTTTCAACAAGTCATAGTCTTGGCATGAATTGAAATTGCTTGAATGCTGGCCCTCTCAAGTGCTTTGACATTTTGTTCACCAAGGAGATTCAATGGTGTGATGATGATCTGTATACTTGTCCTACTGAACAACAGGGGCATCCAGAACGTCAAAGTTCTCCCTTTGCCTGTGCTTGCAATGCAAATAATATCCTGATCCTGGGAAAATAAAGCTTGAGCCACCCTTTGCTGCCACAAGCATGGTTGACAGCCAGAGATAGTTTTTGTCCAAGCATGAATTTGATCAAGTGTCAGGATTGAAGCTGAAGGCTTGAGGCTCAGGTCCTCTTCCAAATTCAGCATCAACAGAGGTTGGTTACTTCACTTTAGACTTTGCCAATACATGATCATATGACATGAAGTCTAATTAATTCTTATATGTCATAGGTATTATTTCTATGGTACATGTTTTTTTTTCAAGTTCCACAGGTCACGAGTGGTGGCTGCACAATGTTGATCAATGTTTTCTTCCAGCCACTTTGGAGAGAGAGAGGGATCAAGGTTGCAGTATTCAAATCCGGAATATCTGATTACATAACCTGTCCATGTGCCCTTAGATGCTGCCCCTCTCTCTCTCCTTAGGTCCAGTTCAGATTGACATTTGGGTTCAGCTGTTACTAGTTGTGAGTTTGGCTGCTACCAGTCACTTGACTCGGAGATTGCCACATATCCTTATCACAGATATCCTTATTGTAGCACTATCTTCCACCTTCCACCATCACCATCATGCCAGTAGATCCAAGAGACCTCGAAGCCCAGATTCTCATTCACCAGAAATGATGGCACCAACTTTTTCTATTGCTTTCCATGATTGTTATCCAAATCACCTATTATTACCAATTACTTTTTCTTTTGAAGCCTAAAAAGATACCATATCATACATCCATTCTCACTGGTGAAGGATGGGTTCTTGAACTCATAAACGGACATCCAGATCATATCAAGACATCACTTGGCGTCAGTCATAATGTGTTTGAAGCACTCGTACAGGTCTTTCAAGAGAATGATTTCAAAAAATCACCACATGGGATCTCTGTCGAATAACAGCTTGCAATATTCCTATATACCTGTGTGACAGGGTTAAGCTCACAGCACATTGGTGAAAGGTTCCAACGCTCACCCAATATGATCACCAGGTATGTACTGATATGATTTGCAGGCCATGTGTACTGAATATATATATATATTAAAAATTTACTTGAGTTCTTCTCATCCTCCCCATTCTACACCACATACGTGTGACTTCTGTTACGGTTAGTGAGGGGGTATTACCTTTTTCGCTACCAACACCACCCCTCACTCCAGGTCTATGGGACGACCTCCTCTTCGACTCCGGCGATCTCCTCTGGAACGGCAATCTCCTCACCCCAGCACTGGACGACACGGCCTTCTAGGCTGTGTAGGGCGATGGCCACTGCCATCATGGCTGCGCAAGGCAGTGGCGCGGATCTTTCCTTTCATTTCATATTACTTACGGACCATTCCTTCTCGGCTATGCTCTTTTACACATAGCCTCGTATTTCCAATTATCCCCGATCCCATCTTGGCCGCTTACGAGTATACCTATTTATGGTCTCAGGAAGCCTCCCCTAAACTACCTAAAAACCCTATATATAGAAGGCTTCCATTTCATGTAAACTCTAACCTTGATCTACACAATATACCGTGTAATCACCCGTTCCGCTCGCTTCGCTCGATCGCCTCACCCGCTCCGAGTTGGAAGTCATCTCCGCTGTTGCGCTTCTGATCTTCTTGATCATCAGCGCCCCTTTTTGCTGCCTGTCCGCAGAACGCCGACACTGTCGGGGCAGTTCACCACAGGAGTACCGTCATCGACATTAGAGCGCTAGGACCCTTTGCGTCCTAGGCTAGGTTCTGTCGATCCCTCTGCTGTTAGAGTGCTAGGGCTCTCCACCCTAGACTAGGTTTCAGCCGTACAGAGGAAGAGACGGGTTCGACCACATCGCCTGTGGTTGGGAACGGAACACGGTCGTGTCACTTGTTACGTGCGCCGAGTCGACGTAACAACTTCCAATGGAAGACACACCAATCTCACAGAGGATCTTGGGCGATCCTCGCTTTCATTACTTCCGTGATTGTATCGGGGCAATAGACGGGACATACATCCATGCCTTTGTACCGTTTGAAGAACATGTGCACATGCACAATCGGAAATGCTTTCTATTGCAGAATTGCTTGTTTGTTTGTGATTTTGACTTTCGCTTCACATACATATTCAATGACGGGGTGGAATGGTGTGAGTGCAAATGCAATGCTCTGGAATGATGCCCATATTCATGATCTGTGCATCCCACAAGGCTGTTATCTCCTTGCTGATGCAGGATTCAGCTCATCAGATGCATTGCTAGTGCCATACCACGGTGTTCACTACCACCTCATCCAAAGGGTATGGCTATACCACACAGTCTGCAACAAAGGCAAAACATCCAACTTTGCAACACTATTCAATGACCTAAAGTGCATCCACAACACACTCAGATTCCTGCATGCAACAAGACACTTTGAACAAACCTTTGGAGACCTCTCCCCACCCAAAGTGCGACAGCCATAAAGCACCCACGAGTATCATTCCCAAATCCCTATCTTCGAACTGTCTAACTCCCACCCAAAACAGTAATAACACATGAGCACAGAACACACCAAACAGAAACTGGCAGGAGACCACCACAAGGCAAAGAACACCCCATGACGATGTTAGACCATTATGGACCAAAAGAGTAATAGAGTAGATGAGGATAGCACACAAAGAGACCATGTCTAGCAAAAGATGCAGCACCTTATAGGATACAAAACATGGATTAAAAAAAAAAAAAAACTACCATCTCAAGGAATGGAGGCAAGCAAATTTGTGGTGAGGATCACTTTGACTTGGCTATGGGTGGATTATCTAACAATATTGGTTAGTCCTAAAGATAAAAGGAGCTGTTCAATTTGTGTCATGCTATGCTGTGCAATGTCATCAAACATATTTTTGGTGTCATGAAATGAAAGTGGCGAATTCTACAACTACCAGCTGAATACAAAATGAAGATACAAACAGCCATACCTGTGGCACTTTGTACCATCCATAACTTCATACAAGATCTTGACCTAAAGACTTTCTTTGAGCCTGAATATGAAGCACTCTACCTAGTGCAGATGGCTGAAGAAGACAATGTTGAACAGTCTGATGACTTGGGGGATGGACCTGCAGATGCAGCAGAGCGGTGATGGGCAGAGGAGCGATGTGATCAGTGTTACGGTTGTGGAGGGGGTACTACCTTTTTCCCTACCAACTCCCCCACTCTCCCCTAGCTTTTGGGACAACCTACTCTTTGACTCTGGCACCTTCTTCTGGGATGGCAATACCCATATACTGGCACTGGCTGACACTGCCATCATGGCTGTGCAAGGCAGTGGTGCAGACTTCCCCATTTCTCCTTTTGTTCTATTTCATATTTTACAGACAATTCCTCCTCAGCTGTGTTCTCTTGTACACAGCCTCATATCTCCCGATTCCTTGATCCCATCTTTCCCTCTATGATAGTGTCAGCCGCCATGACTATTTATGACTCTCAGAAGCCTCCCATAAATCCTACCTAACTCTATATATAGTAGCTTCTGAGCACCTATGTAACTTAACCTTGATCTACACAATATACCGTGTCTGATCATTCAGTTCTGCTTACTTCAAGTTGGAAGTCATCTCCGCCGTTGTGCTTCTGATCTTCTTGATCATCAGCACCTTCTTCTGCTGCCTATCTGCAGAATGCCAACACTGTCGAGGCAGTTCGCCATAGGAGCATCCCACTGGCACTAGAGCACTAGGACTCTCTATCCTAGGCTAGGTTCTGCCCATATAGTGGAAGAGACGTGTTTGACCACATCACCTGTGGTAGGGAACAGAACACAGTCGTGTCACTTGTTACGCACACCTAGTCAGTGTAACAATCAGATTATTGAAGAAATATGGATTGATTATTGTCAGGAGCTATGGCAGCTTGGATATATGGCATAGTGTACTTACATAAACATCAAATGGCAGACTCAAAGTCCTTGACTGATTGTGCAGGCTGAATTTGCTTGAGTTTTCTCTTGACCCACTTTATGTGAGACACAGGAGGAAAGGCCAAGAAGTATAGAACCAATGCTTGGTTCTGTGGGTCTTGCATGTGTTCTGCGATATCAATCATTTGATTGGATTGAAGGGGGAGCTCAGAAAGGGCAGTGGCAGTGCACATCACAAGATCAGAGCCACTGATGGTATCAGATGAAATTTGAACTTGTGCAAATGTGGGAGTGGCAGTGGGAACAAGTACAGGAGTTAGGGTGGATAGTACAGGAGCGGCAGCAGATAGGTCAATCAACGTCGATCCATGAGCATGGCCAATTGGAGTGGTAGATGTGCCAGGAACAGATTGGGATGCTGATGATGCGGATGCAGTTAGAAGCAGGTGACATTCACTGCTATAATCTGTTACGCTGACTAGGCATGCATAACAAGTGACACAACCATGTTCCATTCCCTACCACAGGTGATGTGGTCAAACAGGTCTCTTCCTCTATGTGGGCAGAACCTAGTCTAGAATGGAGGATCCTAGCATTCTAATGCCAGAGGGATCAACAGAACCTAGCCTAGGCACTGTTGCCGACCCAAATCCTAAGAAAGGACTCGATCTGCACAACTACTAGACTTGCTTATAGAGAAAAGAGGATGATGGGGAAACCCAACAAGAACTTGACTAGAGTTCTTGGGGCGTTGGCATTCAGTTTTATATACTACTACATGATGTTTGTATATATTGACTACTGGTCTGTGCGTCAGGTACAGTAGGGTCTAGGGTATGATATCATAGATAAGAAATGACGTCATAGGTCTAGGTCATTCTAGACTTTGACGGAAATTAAAGATAAGGTCGTTAGAGCGGCCGAGAAGTCTGAAGAAATAGGCCGGTCTAGAGGGATCACATGATTAGTCATGTGACGTTCACACGGTCACGTGATGCAAAAAAGAATAAATGAAAATGAGTTTGTAATAGGCACAAAGGGTCCTAGTGCTCTAGTGTTGATGACAGTGCTCTTGTGGCAAACTGCCCTGATGATATCAGCGTTCTGCAGACAAGCAGCAAAAGGGGGCATTGATGATCAGGAAGATCAGAAGTATGACGGCAGAGATGACTTCCAACTCTAAGTGTGTGAAGCGGTAGAGTGAAGCGAGCAGAACTGAATGACCAGACACAGTATATTGTGTAGATCAAGGTTAGAATTACATGAGCAGTCAGAAGCCTCTATATATAGGTTTGTGGGTAATTTAGGGGAGGCTTCTGAGATCCATAAATATCAAGGCGGCTGACAGTATCATAAGGAGAAAGATAGGATCAGGAGATCAGGAGATACAGGGCTGTGTGTGAGAGAACACAGCCAGGGAGGAATTGTCCATAAGATATGAAATAGGATAAATGGGGAAATGGAGGAAGTCCATACCACTGCCTTGTGCAGCCATGATGGCAGTGGTTATCGCCTCTACACTGCCTAGAAGGTATTGTCGTCCAGTGCCGGTGTCTGGGAATTGCCATCCCAAGGGAAGATGCCGGAGTCGAAGAGTAGGTCGTCCCAGAGACTAGGGAAGAGTGGGGCTGTTGGTAGGGAAAAAGATAGTACCCCCTTTTCAACCGTAACATAATCCTGACAAAAGTTTTCGAATGCTGTTGTGAGTTTCTGTATAGTTTGAGTTGCTTCGGTCTGGGCCTTTGCACCCACAGACATGGGATGGGAGCATTTTTCAGAGCTATTTCATGATTCTACAATGGAATTGGAGCCACTTGCAGCAGACTTGCACTTTTGACAACTAATGCTCATAACAACTGAGGAGGGTGCACTTGTGCAAGGAGCACCAAAGAGATATGTTGACAGTGTTGATGGTGCAATGGAGTTTGGATCCTCCATAATGATATCAGCAGGGGCTGAGATTAAAGTAGCAGGAGCTGATATGAAAACAGCAGGAACTGACATTGAAGCAGCAGGAATTGAGGATGAAGCAACAGGAGCTAAGGTCAAAGCGGGAGCCAGGATAGAAGTAGATGGCTTGTCGTGTGATGCCAAGGAGCCTGGAGTTGTGTAGTTGGGGCGACAGACATGCCTTCCCCTGGCAGTTGAGGGCATGAGCAGCTCCATCTCCATCCAATAGGGAAATGGGCTGTTCATGAACTTGTGTGTGCCCTTGTATGACTAGCAACCAATCAGAATGAACAGAACATTCAAATGGAGTCACATACCCTGCAAAACATACTCCAAACATTTCTGTTTTTTTTTCATTGACGAGTGTGCCACGCTGGTCATCATAGTGGAGGTCCAATGCATTCTGAATTTCACATACAAGATTCCACTCCTTTGTGAGCTTTTTTTGCACAGTCAGATTATGAAGCTAGATCATGATAATAACACATACCATAGCCCATTTGTAGCTGCAACTATTTTCTGTCTTGGCTACCATGATACCATTTGTGCTGATAGGAAATATCTTGTTGATGTGGGCTGCCACTACAGCAAACTGAGCCACTTTTGCATTGTTATCGCCAAATACTGCTGCTTGAGATGCAAGGAAATGGACAAGTTCTGCAATGTGCTCATTGGACCATGCGGTCTTCTGAGTCTGCTTCTGTTTGACCAAGTTGTGAGCTTGCTGAAGCTGAGATGGATTTACAATGCTGTTTGAGCATAGGGAGTGCTCTGAACCACAGAATAAGTGGGAGGATGAGTGAGACATCAGGATACACCTAGTGTATGGGCAGGAGGGTGTGTGGAAGGGCATGAGGCACAGAAAATATTTATAGTGCTGTGCAGCACACCAGAGGCATGAGGTGCATTATGCGGTGCACTGCGCAGTGCCACTGAGCCCAGTGATCTCTGAGTCAGGTGACTGGTAGAACTGAACTCACAACTATAGTAACAGCCAAATCCAAATATCAATCCGGACTGGACCTTAGCAGATGGGTAGGAGTCTGAGTTTTCACATGAAGTTGGAGTTTATTGTTTTGATAACTTGGAAAGGTGGACAGCAACTGTTCTGATATATGTGTACCATGGTGGCATCGTAGTTGTGGTGGACAATAACTGTCACGACATCTAGTTGACACCTTCATGTGACACTGCCAATTCAACTTGACTGCTATCAGAAGTTTTATTAGTGATACCAACCTCTCTTTGTTACATATAAAAGAACCTCTTATAGTCAGTTTATTCCCTCAGTTTAGCACTCCACACATACATTGACCTCCAAAACCGTTGCAATGCCTAACCCTGATGTGGTGCGTGCAGTGCACCACAAACACCTGTGGGAATTTCGATTAGCTTTGGTGAGGACAAACAAAGTACATACTCCTGGCTACAATCTGGCCTCTGGAACATGTGATTTGGCCCAGGGATGGTGGAGTTATGCCCATTTCAAAACAGCAATATCATTGCAACAGTTTTGCATCTCTTAGTAGAGGATGTGGAATCTTGTTAAAATACCATCATGAGTGGGAATGTTTGGTCACACAAACAAAGGTATATATATATATATCATGTCTGAGTTTGAAACAGTTCACACACTTCTTTATTTCCAACCACATCATCATGAGATCCATTTCTTCTACCCAAACAAACATTATTCTTTCTATGCTTGATGCTGGCCAGTCTGCTCATTCTATTGCTGCCACCACTGGTCTCCATATCTCCACCATATCCAGGCTCCGCTCCAAAGAGCGTTCTGAGCTTCAGAAGTCCACTGGAGGTCGCCCATCTAAGCTTTCTCCTACCAATCTTTGTCATGCCATTCATCTTATTTCATTTGGAAATGCAGAAAATGCTGTTCAGGTGACCAAGGCTCTCACCAATGTGGTCAATCAACCCCTCTCTACCACCATAGTATGCCAGCACTTGAAAAAAACTGGTATGAAGGCTGTGGTGAAGTCTAAACACCCCCTTCTATCAGCTAGACATCGCAAGGCTTGTTTAGACTTTGCCTATGCTCACAAGGATTGGACTATAGAGGACTGGAAGAAGGTTGTATGGTCTGATGAGACTAAAATCAATCGCCTAGGGTCAGATGGGCGCAAATGGGTGTGGAAAAAGGCAGGTGAAGGGCTTAATGATAGGCTGGTAGAAGGAACTCTTAAGTTTGGAGAAGGTTTCCTCATGATGTGGAGGTGTATGACTTGGCAGGGAGTTGGCTATGCTGCCAAGATTGATGGTAGGATGGATGGAGACCTTTACCTTCAGATTTTGAAGGATGAGCTGCTGAATACTCTGCAGCATTATGGTCTAGATCCTCCTAATGTGATCTTTCAGCAAGACAATGACCCCAAGCATACTTGCAAAAAGGTGAAAGAGTGGCTTGGAGAGTAGGATTTTGGGACTATGGTATGGCCAGCACAGTCTCCAGACCTTAATCCCATTGAACATCTCTGGGATTACCTCAAAAGAAGGCTAACAGATCAAGAACACCCCCCCAGTGGAATTCATGAGTTATGGAAGAGAGTTCAGGTGGAATGGAAGGGGATACCACTTGAGGAGTATCAGAAGTTAATTGAAAGCATGCCTAGGAGGATAGAAGCAGTGCTCAAGGCAAAGGGAGGCTATACCAAGTACTACTACCCACTACATATCAAGAGATGCAAAACTGTTGCAATGATATTGCTGTTTTGAAATGGGCATAACTCCACCATCCCTGGGCCAAATCACATGTTCCAGAGGCCAGATTGTCACCAGGAGTATGTACTTTGTTTGTCCTCACCAAAGCTAACCGAACTTCCCATAGGTGTTTGTGGTGCACTGCATGCATCACATCTGGGTTAGGCATTGCAATAGTTTTGGAGGTCACTGTACAGACGGTTTTAACCAGTTCTCTATCCATGCTACACTCTTCTCTGTGTTACTCTCATACTCTTTTGTGAGCACAAGTATAACATCTTTTTGAACTCTCACAAACCTTACTTGTTGCAAGAGGGAATCTCCAACAGTACACGGCTCAGATCTTATGCACCGCAGGCTACATGTGTCCTGGCTCAGGTGATGAGGGTATGGGGGTCATCTCCAAACAACACTAGCCTACAATGACCAAAGGCCAAGGCAATGACTATGTGTGGTGAACAAATGAATTAGACTGAGAATCCAGTCATCAAAATGTCTACTTTATATATGTTATATGAGTGCGCACAGAGCAGGCTGTGTGTGAGAGAGATTACTATATAAGCATAGAGTAAAGAAGCATTCGTGAGAGTAATGATAATGGAAATGAATGTGGGAATAGATAAGGTGTGAAAAGAATGGAGATTAAAAAGGTGAGACATGTCACATGCACTGGTCACATGATGTGAAAGGTGAAAGTTGGATGCAATAAAAAGTTTGAAAATATTCATATCATAACATTACCCCCTTTTTAAGACTCGAATTCCAGGCGAGCCATGGTTGGAGCAGTTTTGGTGAATGTTTCATAAGGATAAAATAGCGAGTTAAAGGATGCCATAAAAAGGCCATGAAGCTTTTGAGGAGCAGACAGATTTTTCTTGTGGAATTCAGCAACTGCGAGTGGTGTGGTGTTAACTATGTCGGCTGATTTCCATATGCAATCTGTCTTGTTGTATCCTCTCCAATGAACTAGATATTCTAGCTTGCGTCCTTTCATTCTAGAGGCGGCAATGTACTCAACCTCGTACTGTTCTTCCCCTTCCTGGTCAGCTTCGATCAATTCAGGGCAGACTATAGGTTGTCCTGGTAGCGTTTTCCGATAAGGTTTAACGTGCAAGATGTTGACTGTGGGATGGATGTGTATGGTTTTGGGGAGTTTTAATGTTATGGCATTAGGAAGGACATGGGTGATGGCATAGGGTCCAATCCATTTTTGTGTTAACTTTTTTGCTGTGTAAGGGAGGTTGAGTTTGTCGGTGGAAAGCCAGACCTGCTGGCCAATAGAATACTCTGGCATGTCTGATCTTTTCTTTTCTGAGATGATGATCATCCTTGCTCTGGAGAATTCCAGCACTGCCTCTATTTCCTTGTGAGAACAACCCATCTCTCCTGCGAAGCCTGCCAGTTTCCCTTCGAAACCCATGTGGGGGCATAGTTTTGAGTAACATTAAAGGGGATGGTACTGGTGGCTGAGGTTACAGTATTATTGTGAGAGAATTGGGCCATTTTCAACCAGTCTGCCCACTTGTTCTGCTTCTTTCCAACATACACACAGAGGTATTGCTCAAGATCTCTATTAATATGTTCTATTTGGCCATCCATCTGAGGATGGTAGGCCATAGAGATCTTTTGCAATATTCCAAGCAATGCACATAACTCTTTTGTGAAGGCAAAAATGAATTGGAGTCCTCTATTCAAAACGAGTGTGGAGGATAGGCCATGAATAGACCATATGTGATCTCCAAATAATCTAGCCAGGTCTGAAGATGAACAAGTGTCTGTAGTGGGAATAAATACCACTTCTTTGGAGAAGTGGTCTACAACTACACAAATAGCAGTGAAAGAGTGAGACTCAGGTAGGCCCATAATAAAATCAACAGAAAGATCTTCCCAGGGGTGCTTTGCCACAGGAAGGGGCATAAGTTTACCTGCTGGTGCCTTTTGCTTATCCTTCGTGAGGGCACACACTTGGCAGCTATCTACTGTACGTATTTTCTGACGTCCATTGTGATACCAGGCCATGAAAAGTATTGTGTAAGAGTATGAATAGTTTTAGAATGTCCGCCCAGACCAGTAACTGGAGAGTTGTGGCATAGGGTAAGAAGACAAGTACATAAAGGTTCAGGTATGAAAACTTTGTTTTTGTGGTTTTTGAAAATATTCATATTATAATCAAATGTGAAATTATTAATTGTGTCAACTCCTAGGGAGATTGATTCGCTTTCAAGGTCCGATAAGAAGTCCAAAGAGAGAAATGGAATTAATGAAGAGTGAAGGAGGAAGTACAGTAATGTTGGTATTATGGTCCGGAACTGCATCACCATGATCTGATCAATGAGAAAGAGTGTCAGCCCAGCCATTGGAAGAACCTGGTTTATAAACAAAAACATAATTAAATTCTTGAAAAAGTGCATGCCAGCATGCTTGACAACCGCTGAGGGTCTGCGGCTTCTTCCAATATTCAAGGTTTTTGTGGTTGGTCCAGATTTCAAATCTTTCACAACCTATTAGATAGTGATGCCATTCTTCAAGCACCCTAATGACTGCAAGCAGTTCTTTATCACAAAAGAATAAGAAATGAAGGCGATAGGCCTCCAATTACTGTCTTTACATAAAGTGGAGAGCACTGCTCCCATAGTGATGTCCGAAGCATCAGTCTCCACTCGCACTCCTTGATTGCGGTTAGGATATGTGAGAAGTAGAGCTGATGTAAATTTTTCTTTTAAAGCTTCGAATGTCTTTTGTTGATTGGGACCCCACATGAACAGAATGTCTTTCTTGGTCAGATCATTCAGGGGGCATGCGATCTTGGCAAAACCTGCAATAAAATGTCTATAATAATTACAAAGTCCGAGGAAACCTTGCAGCTATTTGAGGCGAGTTAGCACAGGCCAATCCATGACGCCGGCGACCTTTCCTTTCTGCATCATTACCTCCTTTTTAGATACTACCATACCGAGAAAGTCTACTTCGTCCATTGAGAAGTGGCACTTCAAGGGTTTTACATAAAGGTCATTCTCACATAAGTGGTGAAGGACCTCTTTTACTACCTCTTCATGTTCCTCCTTGGACTTCTTCAATGTAAATATCATACAGTCGTCGATGTAAATAATGCCTATGGTATACATATCATTAAATATATCGTTCATCATCTGTTGAAATGTTGGGGGTGAATTAGTCATTCCAAAATACATTACGGTGGGCTCGTATGCCCTGATTGGTGTGATGAAGGCACCTTTCCATTCATCTCCTTCCTTTATCCACACATTGTTGTACCCCCAACATAAGTCAAGGGCAGTGAACATATCAGCATCTTTCAGCTGGTCTATAAGTTGTGGGATCAGGGGTAGAGGATAGGAATTCTTGATGGTACCCTCGTTTAAATAACGGTAGTCCATGACCATATGCTTTTTCCATTCTTTTTTGATATAAAGAAGACTGGTGCGGTCTGCAGAGATTTGGACAGTTTGATATAGCCCTTCTTGAGTTCCTTGTCGATGAAGGCACGTACTTCTTCCATCTCAACATCCGATAGGAGAATAACTCGACCCTTCTTCGGCATGAAATCTGGCTTGAGCTCGATGGCATGGTCCCAATGCTTCCTGATTGGCATTCTTGTTGATTCTTGTTCTGAAAAGACATCGAGAAATTCATGTTAAGCTTTGGGTACTTGCTCTTTGAGTCCTTCTTCTATGGTACATATGTAGGTAAGGTCATAGTTTGTAGGTCGGAGTCCCATAATTTTACAGTATTGCGTGCAATGAGGAAAATGAATGGTTTGTTTTTCCCAGTTGATCTCAGGTTTATGGCAGTAAAGCCAGTCATACCTGATGATCATACAATAGGTTCCTAATTTAGAGATATAAGCATCTAATGTTTCATAATGTCTTTCGACTTCCACAACCAAGGTTACTGCATGCTGGATTTGGCCTATAGCACTATTTGATCCATCAGCATTATGTACCCAGATTGATTGGTCTAAGGTAAAGAAAGGAATCCCATGACGAGTTACGTAGTCCTTATCAATAAAAGTGTGGGAGGCCCCCAAGTCCAAGAGAGATTTGAACTGGTGGCATATCCATTGGCCGTTCTGCTGGCAATGTATGACAGTCTCAAGTGAGAACTCTCCGCCAAATGACAATGTTGTTGCCCGATGCATAGTGACCTTAGAATCAAGGGGTTTATAGATAGAAGATATTTATTTTTTGTTGTTTTATAAGAGAATTAAGCACACTATTATTATACTCTGGTGCCACACTCAATTGAGATGCTCTTACGGAGGAAGGACTAATATGTTGTAATACAGAAGAAAGAGTACATAGAGGGAAATCATTGTTCGTACAGTCAACTATAGGTCCTTGCAAGTGAACACCCTCATCATTCATCTGCTGCTGCCTTTTAACGCCTCAGCTGCTCGGTGCTTAGCCTCAGTCTCAAACTTGTCCTTGTAAAAAGCTTTGGCCTCCTCTGAGATGAAGGCATGATGTTCTGCTTGTGGTACTGGTGCAGTAACCGGGGGAATGGGGAGGGGATGACCCGTGAAATGTTGGGCTGTCTGGACATTCTGATAAAAACTGGCATACTCATTTTCTGCCTGTTGCATGTACATGCCTTGGTCATAGTCCCAGATGTATTGTGCTTGTTGTTGTGGGGGGTGGAAAGGATGACGATACAGGTTTTTTGGACAGTCCGGCTTGATGTGCCCTGGCAAGCTGCACAGGAAGCATGTCCTGGTGTCCGGTCGTTGAGCTGGTGTAGCCTGCTGTGCTTCTATCTCCATTGGAGCTCCACGATCTGGTTGTGTCCCATATGGTGTGAACTGGGGATGTTGTTGTGGTGGGGGAAGATGTGTCAGTGGGTAGCGGGGAGGAAAGAGGACGAGGTGGTTGCCGGGGTTGGAAATGAGCATTGGTTGGAGGTCCCCTTTCGACCTGCATTTGCTTGAATGATCACCCAATCCTTTGGTACTCTTTGACCAAGTCCTCATAATTCAAGCTTACAACTCTCAGATTAAGCTGTGCCTGTTTGTAGGTCTTGTAATCTATGGCTTTCTTTATGGGGGTCATTGCGTGGTAGTCCTCAATGTTGGCTTCTCGCTTTAAAACCTTGAATTGTTGGATGAACAGGTTAATGGGGTGCCTGTTCTGTCTTAATGCCTCAAGTTTCCATAACGACTTGTGGACAAGTATGTTGATCCGGAAGTAGGACTGAATTTCGCTTTGCAGTGCAACCCAAGATGGCCATGCCAATTCCCCTTTTTGTCCAGTGACAATGCTTTGTGTGTTTTTGACGTCTTCATACTCTGCGTTGTAGTATTTCTCAAGGGTGATCTGGGCAAACCCCTCAGCCTTTTTCTCCAACCTGGATAGGACAGCCATGCATCATAGCTTGTCTGACTTCCACGTCTGGGTGTCCACCCACAGATGTAGCCTTATCCATCAAAGACGAAAGGTGGCACAATCACCGACCCATTTCTCTGGGTTGGCAATCTTTTTGGTTACATTGGCCTTGTCTTTATTGACATTCAGGGCAGCCAACTGCTGGACAAGGTCGTTGAGATCTACCTGTCCTGACATACTTAATTACTTTTTTGAGGGCAGAGCGGGGATGGAGGTAGGAGCAGAAGTGGGAGAGCTGCCCAAAAGTGAAAGCAGCATTGTTGTCTACAGGCCATTCATGGATGGTGCAGCGGGCAACCTTGTTGGGAGAAATAGTGATGGTTGGGGCGGAGGGAGGTTTTTGGACGTAGGTAGGGACGAAAATGCTTGATGCCATAGATGGCGAATGCAAATCCAAAATATGTAAATCTTTTCTTTTCTGGGTTAGCCCAGTAAATTTTTTTCTCCTTTGAGCTGGAATCTTGATAATATCCTCTTTCAGTTCCTTACTGTGGGGTATCTTCCAACCACACTCTGGGGAACCTACGTTGGAATCAATAAACATGTCCTGGCAACCGCAGTGACCTAGGACAAAACTCTCAAAAACTTTTTTCCTTAAAACGGCCAGCAAGCACATCGGGAAGAATTGTGATGATCCTGACTATTGCTCTATACGTGATGTCACAGGTGATCACGTGAACCTGGGTACACTAGCGTAGTACCAACAAACGGATGGTTAGGCACTCAACCAACAATGGGGGCTAGTGCACTATGCCCGGTAGCAACATTATCCTTATTTGTATGGTGGATGACCATATGCAACAGTGTTTGGCGAGTGCTTTACTCGTCACCATCAAGTGGTGATAACTGAGAAATGTTCCCTCAGCTCTGGGATCCAAGCAGTGTGTATCGCAGTCTAATCCAAGTATTGCAAGAGGGAATCTCTAACAGCACATGGCTCAGATCTTATGCACCGCAGGCTACATGTGTCCTGGCTCAGGTGATGAGGGTATGGGGGTCATCTCCAAACAACACTAGCCTACAATGACCAAAGGCCAAGGCAATGACTATGTGTGGTGAACAAATGAATTAGACTGAGAATCCAGTCATCAAAATGTCTACTTTATATATGTTACATGAGTGCGCACAGAGCAGGCTGTGCGTGAGAGAGATTACTATATAAGCATAGAGTAAAGAAGCATTCGTGAGAGTAATGATAATGGAGATGAATGTGAGCATAGATCAGGTGTGAAAAGAATGGAGATTAAAAAGGTGAGGCATGTCTTGTAACTAAGTCTAGACCTGGGTCATATGATTGTTTCCATGGTCATGTGCACTGGTCACATGATGTGAAAGGTGGAAGTTGGATGCCAATAAAAAGTTTGAAAATATTCATATCATAACATTACTCTTACCTTTACCACTTTCGATGAACCATGGATCGCTCTAGGTTTGGCCAACCAAATCAACCTCATTTGTGCCCATTATCAGTTATCAATCTAACCTTTACTTGTCTAGTGATCTATTGACCTATGAAATGTGGCAATACACTACTAGAAGTTCAATTATCAATGCTATTATCGAGTCTGAGACTCCTCGACGACAGACTGTGAGTGAGTCTTCTCTCCCAGTCCTGTTACCCACTCTCGACCTGCGTGTCGATGGAAGCGGAAATCCGCCAGAGGCCGCTAAGCTCTCATATCGAGATGCTGCCCTGACGAGGTTACCCACCCAGATAAAATCATTGGTGGAAGGTGGTTTGAACAGTGAACCTGAGGACTTTAGTAACAACCTTATATCAAATGTCTTGAATGCTGAATCAATCATTGATCGAAACCTGCCTTAGGAAGGCAACAATCAGACAGATGAATGGACTACTGTTATGTCCAAAAGAAGAAAACACTCTTTATGAACTAAGGTTGCGACCACCGGTGTGCAGTGCTAGAAAGAGATTGCTTCAACCTTAAGAACTGCCAAATCAAGTTTGTTGGTAGGAGACCACAAACTAATCAGCAATCATATGACAAGAATCACCCTCCTTGATGGGAGTGATTCTCAGGAATCGAGGGGGACTGGACCCTCTCGTTCAAAAGGAAAGAAAGCCAACCCAGTGAACTGGGGAGGTGTCTGACTAAGCAAGCAAGAGTTCAATGTGGACGTACAACAAGCTGAGCTGTAAAGCTGGAATGAACAGCTTTGGCGCAATACAGGAAAGAAAGTGCCTAGTAAATCTCCTATCAGGAGTCATTACACTTAAGATGTAGTAGGAAGTGAGGACATCATGGCACACTTTTTTAATTCCACAGAGTCCAACAATAAAGAAACAAGTTTGAGCAATTTAGTCGGTAACGAAACATCTTCGGTTAAGTTTGGTGCTATGAACCGAAGGACTAAGCATAGCAGCGTTATAAAGAGTAAAGCAGTTGAAACTTGAAAGGAAAGCAAGAGACCTAGTCAAGTAACTTCTAGGCCCAGTTCCATTGAGTCAATCATAAGTAAAGCATTGACTACTAAGGTGACAAAGCCCCATTGATCTAAAACATGAGTTATCGAGCCTGCTCAACAAATAGTATCCACTAGTTATCTTGGAAGAACGCTAGGATGTATTGAGAAGTTCTGACTTGATCCGTCAGGATCAGACTCCTCAAAGGGATCAGAATCACCTTCGAGCAGCGGGCGCTCTACTCCAGATAGCAAGGATTGAGACAGCTCTCCCAAGCTGGAGACATCATCATCGTCAGATGAAATACCTAAGCGTTGTAAAAGACATAAACGACATCAGCAAACCTATAAGAAATGGAAATGCTCAACCTTGCAAAAGCAACATAGGCATAACTGCTCTCATTCAGCTGGACAAAAGTCAAAAACGGGATATGGGAAACTTAAACCTATTCCCCCTATCAAGTATGATGATTTGCCTAACTCTAGATCATATCACCGCTTCTTGACAGAAGATGCAGCTTATGTAGAAGCTGGCTGTGTGAGCCTCATAAGCAAGTATTTGTGCTGTTGCACTACCTGACAGGAAAAGTGCATGAGTTCTACATCAAAGAAGTTGCAGGTGACCCTGACAAGTGGGACCTTTATGACTTTTTCCTTGAGTTATTCAACAACTGCTTCCCAGTTGATTTTCAGACTAAACAACAATGTAAATTGGCTAAATGCTTGCAATGAGGATGAACTGTTCAAGAATATGTGTCAGAACTTTATAAGTTATGAAATCTGATCGGCGACATCAGTGAACAAGAGAAAGTAACCAAACTATGGAGTGGACTCCAACATTGGGTACAGAGCAAGCTCTGAAAGGACAAACTTAACCCAGAGAAGTCATTGCTATCTGAAGTTGTGGTGGCTGCTGAAGTTATTGAAATTGCACATTCTGTTAGCAGATGGAATGATCGAAGGAGCAAAGGAATGAACTTTGGACAAAGGGGTAATTGAGGCCCTGGTCCTAGTAAGCCAACATTAGAATTACTATCAACCCATTGCAAACAGGATGAGCATGACTCACTAAAGGATAGTTGCTCCCAGAATACATGAAGGGGGTTTGCCACCTCCTCTCATTAGGGTACTCCACAATGAGGGTGAACTGCTAAACCTGGCCGACAGTTGATCAGGAAACTTAAGCTCTCTAAGGAGGAACATGATCATGCTATGGAGAATAAGTTATGCTTTCTCTGCAAAGGGTCGGGTCATTTCGCCAACAACTGTCTCAAGGCAACTACAGTATTGAGCGGAAATAATGGTAAACCTCCTGGAGTGATGGCAAATCTTGGCATCAGCATGATGCCAGACACCGAGCAACTGCAAGAAATGGCTAACACCACTGAGTGAATTGATAGCCTTCAATTAGGATTAAGTTCACTCATGATGGATAGTTTTATCTTACCTGGATCATTATCCTCCAAGTTTTGCTTTGGTGATCTGCTGTCTTGTTGAGCTGAGCATGTATTGGCCATGAGCATTCCATTTCTGGGAGATGACATTTCCCTAGGATAAACATACCACAGGGATCGCTTTTCTGTTTTTCACATCAGCGACTCCACTCATCTTATACATGACCACACTTTGGATTCTAATCCATCTGGTGATATTCATATTCCTTCTCATCTTCTCAAAGATCAAGATTTTCATCTGGGTGAATGGTATGCTGAACGAAGGACACAGATTGGCTATGAAGAAACATTAGCCACTGCTTGTAATCATACAATCTCCATGAGTAATGCCATCATGCGAAGGGTAGAAGATATCTTACTAAATGAGTTTGATGTGTATTGGTGTGAATCAGGTAGATTGCACTGGTTTGACTACCTCACTACAAAATGTGAGAACGACATTGAGTATCTCCTTTGGAATTGACAATTGGAATTGTGCACTTATATTTTGCCAGAACTATTGGCCCGAGAGTGCTTTAACCTTGTCAATTGGTATCAGGTTAGGGTCCATCGATTGGACAAGGAATTGAACCTGTTGGTCAATGGCCCTCCTCTACATGAGTATCTATCTCCTAGGTTTGTTTGTGTTGATGAAGATGAAACCTTTCACACTGCTTTTGAGCATGCATCAATCAATGCCAGTCAACTTCAGACTCACTGAGATGTTGTCTGGGGCCATAGCCCTTTTGAATGAGCAATCATTCTAGAAATCGGGGGATGTCCCATTCACCCAGGGACATACCCTGCACTTGGTTTTATTGATGATGATGATGAAATATTGGACTTAGAACTGTATGGTGTACAAGTTCCAAAAGGAGCTTATCTGGCATTGCAGTGCAATGCAGCCATCATGCAGGACTTTATGTGACTGATTCCCAAACCTGTTGTTGTCGTTGTTGAGATAAATGGGCACCCTGCCCGCACTTTGATCAATACAGGATCCCTGGCTGACTTTATGTCTACTAATTTAGCTGAACAGCTGCAAGTGCCTAAGATATCCTTAGCAAAACCATTGACTGTTCAGCTGGCAGTCCAGGGCTCTCAGTCAAAGGTGAACTTTGGGACTAAAGTTTCCCTGCAATACCAGAATGTTCTTGACAAGTGACTCAAACAAGTGCGAAAACACCTCTATGAGTTAGCCCAGCCACTCTGCGCGAAAGCAAGTAATACTGGTTTTTCTTTTTTTCGAGTAATCAACCACCAGATCCCTTTAATTGACGTTAATAAGATCTACCCTTGGTGGCCATCTTGTTGTCTGGAAGTGCTGCGACCACAGTGGGTTGAAAAGCAGTGAGCCTACCTGCAGATGGGGAGATGGAAAGTGACTAGCATTGGAAATACTATTCCAATGCTATTGATAAAGAAGCCTGGAAGCAATAAGCTTCCCACCATTGTAGACCTTCATAAGTGGAATAAGAACACTCACAAATTATTGACTCCTTTGCCCGATATTGATGAGATTCTCTGTAGAGCTAGTAAAGGCAAATATTGCTCTATAGTTGATGGTCAGGATGCCTATGAACAGATCTGCATCATATCTGAGCATGTTGACCACAGTGCGATTACTACTCCAGATGGCAACATGCTTAGTATGGTCATCCAAATTGGTGATTGCAATGCATCCGCTACTTATCAGGCACTAATGAACCACCTCTTTGGTAACTTCATTGGCTGGTGGATGGACGTTTACCTTGACGATATCATTGTCTACTCAGACACTCTTGAGGACCACATCGAACACATTAGTGTTGTGCTGGGAATATTGAAGCGAGAGAAACTGTACCTGAGTGAGGGTAAACTTCACTTTCTTTGCAAGGAACTGAAGATTCTGGGGCACATTGTTGATGATGCAGGAATATGAATGGATCCTGACAAGGTTGTGGTCATTATCAATTGGAAGACACCTACCAATTGTGACCTCTTATGGGGATTTATTGGCTCAGTGGGGTACTTGGCAGACAATATCTATAGAATCTGTGTCCCATTGGGGGTTTTGTCTCAGATTATGGGCGATAGTGTTCCTTTTAAATGGGACGACACTGCACAACACACGTTCAAGACTGTCAAGTGCTATGTTCAAGCATGTCGAGATCACCATAGAGTTCCATTAGATTATGGCAAGGGCTCACCCCGTAACTGGCTCATGACTGACGCCTGTTTTAATGGACTAGCTGTGGTTGTGTCACAAGGTGCTGACTGGAAGTTGTCACGGGTTGCTGCCTTCTTTAGTGCCAAATTGAACCCCACTCAGCAGAACTACCTTGTTCATGAGCAGGAAATGCTGGCTGGCATTGAAGGGATGTTGCACCATTGTGACATTCTGCAAGGTGTATATTTTACCTGGCTCACAGACCATAAGGGCCTGATTCACCTTTATAACCAAAAAAATCTCTCTGGCCAACAGGCAAGGTGAATTGAAAAGATCAGTGAGTTCAACTTCACTATCGAATATGTACCAGAAGTGGTCAACGTGTTGCCAGATGCCTTGTTGCACCTCTACAGTAACAATGTGCCTGGAACTGTTCACTCTCCTGGGGAATACAATCAATTAGCAGAAGATTGCGAGAATATGCAATCACCTCCCCTCACACTAATCTCTATGCCCATTTTGGTCGGGTCTGAGGCGTCTACATCCCAAGATGTCCGTTTGGCTGGTCAGTTAGGAGCTACTGGGTCTGGCGATCCTGTTGTACTTACAGTCCCACATACAGTATCACATCAGGCTAGGAAATCTCACCAACCACGTGCGCTGGTGCTGCCTGCTGAGTCTGGCAGGCCAGAAACCTTGGCAAAATTTGCAAAGCATATGAAGCACTGGTTCATTCTTAAGGGTCCACGGGAATGAACGGAAGGGGGAGATCAGAGGATACTTCCCTCCAATGCATCTAGTAAAACAAATGTAAAACTACTAGCCTCGAGAAATGAATCAGAATGAGAAAGATCAGCTTCACTAGAAGCAAGGAATACAATCCCACTTACCTTCCTAAATGAGGATGCCATCCTATTGAAAAAATCAAAGGACATTACGAAGAAAATCTGTTCTTCAGAATGATCTTGGAATCACCCAAGACCTTTTGTAACTTCAAGGTCTGAGAAGGATATGTCATGCTGAAAACAAAAGAATGATCAGCAGTGTGCATCCCAGAAATAAGAATAGGTGAGAGAAGCACACAAGAACTCATAACCTCACAAGCACACTCAGTACTGGCACATTTAGGCGCCACAAAGATGTTGACTTACCTTTGGGACCACGTTTGGTGGAAAAGCATGATCAATGACATACAGCACTATTGCAATTCATGTCAGACTTGCAAGCGGAGCAAGCCCCTGAATTAGAAGCTGCATAGATTGTTGAATCCATTGAACCTACCCTCCTGACCATGGAAATCAGTTGCTATAGACTTCGTAGGACCACTACCCTTATTTCAGAATAGGGATGGTAAGCTTGACTCAATAACAGTAGTTATTGATCTACTTACCACTATGGTACACCTAGTGCCTAGTCGGGTGACATATACAGCTTGTTACACCAACTAGACATGCATAACAAGTGACACGACCATGTTCTTGTTATGAGTGGGAATCACAAGCACCACACAGCTCAGATCTTACATCTCGCAGGCTACACAAGTCCTGGCTCAGGGGATGAGGGTATGGGGGTCTTCTCCGAACAACACAAGCCTATGATGACCAAAGGCCAAAGCAATGACTTATCGTGGTGAACAAAGTGGATTAGACTGGGGATCCAGTCATCAGAGTGTGTACTTTATATATGTTACAGGAGTGCGCACAGACCAGGCTGTGTGTGTGAGATATCACTATATATGTGTAGAGTAAAGAAGCACCTGTGAGAGTGAGATAACAGAGATGAATGTGGGAATAGATAAGGTGTGAAAGTGACAGAGATTAAAAGGGTGAGGCATGTCATGTGACTAAGTCTAGACCTAGGTCATGTGATAGTTCTCATGGTCACGTGCACTGGTCACATGATTTGAAAGTGAAGGGTTTGAACAATAGAAAATGTTTGAAAATGTTCATAATAATGATGCCATTCTTTGAGTGCCCGAATTACTGCAAGTAATTTTTATCATAAATGGGGTAATTGCACTCAGCACTATTGAATGAATGGGAAATGAAGGCGGTAGGCCTCCAATTACCGTCTTTACATAAAGTAGAGAGCACTGCTCCCATGGCAATGTCCAAGGCATCAGTCTCCACTTGCACTTCTTGATTGCAGTTAGGATACATAAGAAGCGGAGCTGTCATGAATTTTGTTTTTAAGGTTTTGAAGACCTTTTGCTGATCGATACCCCATGTGAATGGAACATCTTTCTTGGTAAGGTTGTTCAGGGGGCGTGCGATCCCGGCGAAACCTGAAATAAATGATCTATAATAGTTACATAGTCCAAGGAAGCACTGGAGTTGCTTCAAGCAAGTAGGGATGGGCCAATCCATGACACCAGCTACTTTTCCTTTCTGCATCTCTACCCCCTTTTTAGATACAATCATACGAGAAAGTCTACTTCATCCTTGGAGAAGTGGCACTTCAAGAGTTTTACATAAAGGTCATTCTTGTGTAAGCGGTGAAGGACCTCTTTTACTACCTCTTCGTGTTCCTCCTTGGATTTTTTTGACGTGAATATCATACAATTGTCGATGTAAATAATGACTACCGCATACATGTTGTTAAATATGTCGTTCATCATTTGCTGGAAGGTGGGGGGAGAGTTAGTCATCCCGAAATATATTACGGTGGGCTCATATGCCCCAATGGATGTGATGAAGGCACCTTTCCATTCATCTCCTTTCTTTATCTGCACATTGTTGTACCCCCAACGTAAGTCAAGGGCAGTGAACATGTCAGCATCTTTCAGCCAATCAATTAGTTGTGGGATCAGGGGTAGAGGGTAGGAATTCTTGATAGTGCCCTCGTTTAAATATCGATAGTCCATTACCATATGTTTTTTACCATCCTTTTTTGGTATAAAGAAGACCGGCGCCGTTTGTGGAGATTTTGACGGTTTGATGTAGCCCTTTTTGAGTTTCTTGTCAATGAAGGCGTGTACTTCTTCCATCTTGATATCTGATAGGGGAATAACTCAACCCTTTTTTGGCACGAAGTCCGGCTTTAGCTTGATAGCATGGTCCAAATGCTTCCTTTTCGGCATTCTTGTTGATTCTTGTTCCAAAAAGACATCTAGAAATTCATGGTAAGCTTTGGGTACCTGCTCTTTGAGCCCTTCTTCTATAGTATGTATGTAAGTTAAGTCGTAGTTTGTAGGTCCAAGTCCCATAATTTTACAGTACTGTGTACAGCGTGGAAAGTGAATGGTTTGTTTTTCCCAGTTAATCTCAGGGTTATGGTGGTAAAGCCAGTCGTACGTGATGATCATACAATAGGTTCCTAATTTAGAAATGTACATGTCCAATGTTCCGTAATGTCCTTCGACTTCCACAACCAAGGTTACCACTTGTTGGATTTGGCCTATGGCACTATTCGATCCATCAGCATTATGTACCTTGATTGGTTGGTCTAAGGTAAAGAAAGGAATGCCATGATGAGATACCTAGTCTTTATCAATAAAGGTGTGGGAGGCCCCAAGTCCAAGAGAGATTTGAACTGGTGGCGTACCCATTGGCCATTCTGCTGGCAATGTATGACAGTCTCAAGTGAAAACTCTCCACCAAATGACAATGTCGATGCATGGTGCACAGTGACCTTAGAATCGAGGGGTTTATATAGTGACTCCAAAAACCCTTTCCATACTAACCCTTACGGCAGTGCGCAAAGCGCACTGCCAAAACACATGGGAATCTTGCTTAGCTTTGGGGGAGTTATAAATAGTACATACTCTTGGCTACCAAATCGCCCCCTGGGCCATGTGATTTGAACAACAGCCTGGGAAGATATGACCAAATTGAAACAGCAATACCATAGAAAGGATTTTTTCACTTTTGAATTCAAAATGGTATTTGGATAATATCAGTACTTGATATAGCCTCTTTTTGCTTTAAGCACTGCCTGAACCCTCCTAGGCATGCTTTCAATCAACTTCTGACACTCCTCAACTGGTATCCTATCCCACTCCACTTGAACCCTTTCCCACAACTCATGAATTCCATTGGGGGGG
>JBBPSM010000084.1:0-26377 GCA_038093595.1 Butyriboletus regius
ATGGGTTTTGGGAATCCTGTGCTCCGGAGGTAGTACATCGAGATATAGGGTACGAAGGGAGTGCGTTTTGTCTCCTTCCCGAATTCGGGGTAAGCGTCACCCATCGTTAACGCCTGGTAGAGGTTAGTGCCACGGTTTGCGATGATACCGACGATGGTATTGTCAGCGCCTTTGGTATGCTCGTCGTGGAAGGTACAGAAAGGGTGCTTCGCGCTAAACTCGACCATCTCTGGCACAAACAGAGATCCGTCGGAGGGGCTCTGCTTGACGGAAGTAGTACACCACTATCGATTTTGCATGTTTTGATTGCGCACATGAATATTCTAGCAGGTGCCACTGAGGAAGAGTGTTGGCTATCATACAAGATGTGGTTAAATAGCCAAAGATTACAAAAACTCGCAGTGACTACTACTTCAGATTTATGCCCCTTCCACGATGGGGTATGTAAGTGACAGTGATCTTGTGGCCCTCATCGGTCATCGACATCTCCGCGCGTGCCATGAATTTAGCACCAGCGCTCCGACTCCGGTCTATGTCGACACACCTCTCATCTGCCACCGACAGGTAGTTGTAGACGGCTCCCGGGTCACGGTGGTGGGCATTAAACTCAGAGAAGATCACCTGTCCAAAATTCGCGAGGATCACCCAACCTCTGCCCGTCGGGTTCCGACTGGCTACGACCATCCCCTCAGCATGTTTGTTGCAACAATCCAAAGTATCATTTTCAGGGATACCGAAATTCACCTCGATCGTCCAGTTCCGGGTGCGATTCTCAATCACTGCTTGACGATACGGCACGGTGTTGCCGGCCCACGGCAACGCCATGTCATAGACTTGGAGCCTGAAAAGGTCATCCTCGACGATTTGGTGGCCCTGCGGGTTCCGGGCAGGGAAGAACTTGGTAAGATTGGTCGCGTACACAGCTGCTCAAATGATGAATATTAGTTTGAACTGGAAGTTCGACATCTCTCACGATAAACCGTGCGATTTCCTTCAGCGACATCGACCCGGATACCAGCCAGGAGGATCTTACTCCCCAGGTCACCTGTGGATCCCCCCTTTGTCCCGGGCTCGCCGAGAGCCAGCGCGTAAATGACGGCAGAGTTGGGGGTGGTGGTAACGTTGATCCTGGGCAATTTGAACATCATAGAGGCATAATCGATTGCAAACTGTCGGCAGAGGAGTGAGATCGATCATGGACCATGGGGATGATACCAACTACTGCGACCCCATTTGGCGTAGACACAGTACTAGTCCAGCGCTGACAGCCAGACCAAACTTCTGCCTTCATATTTGATCTGGGTGACAAAAAACGCTCGGAAGGGGGGTCCTCCGAGTCGCTAGTATATCTGGGGTCGGCCGCTAACACAACCAGTGAGGCGAACAAAAGCGCTCCGAGGAAGGCAAACTTGAAGATCATGGTGGGAGTGATGGGGTTGTAATTGTCGGTATAACGAGAGCCTGAAAGACAGAGACCATCCTGCAACCTTTATATGCTCGGCACACGTTCTGATGTAAGATATTGGCATAAGACATGCCTTTGGGGACCAGAGTATCAACCCGCTCTGTTTCATGCCACGACCGATAAAACCCGTTCGAGATGTCCACCGTGTGCGTTCATCTTCGTTTACGTTGACTTTCTGGTGTTCGTGGAAAGATTAAGTGCCGAGGCACATTGATCCTGTATGGGTCACGCAGGTGAGTTATCAGGGCGGCACCAGAGATTGCTAGGAGAGTACTGTAGACATCGCGTCAGCGTGTGGGTGCTGCGTTTCATGGCACACTGTTGTCAAGGGTTGGAACTCTTGTCCAGAGGTGCCCATGTCTATTGGTACACACGTTGATCAATTGGCATCTTGAACAGCCTGAGCGCCGCATCACATTGAGTGGCGTTATGGCATTGGGTGCGGCCCAAACGTATGCCGCACGGCTACATCCACTGAGTATCCGCACACTGAGCCGATGTTTACAGTACTTTTCCGCCGGTAACCTTCAGGTTTGAAGCTGCGCAGATAATCCACTCGCATGGCCCATCCCAGGATCTTGAATACTTCAGCTGTTCATCTAAAACGAAGATGAAGGCATGTGGCGGACATCTCGAACGCGTTTTATCGGTCACAGGTCCACATAGCATGGAACAGAAACTATCTGATTCCCCAAGAACATACCTGTTGGAGCGGACAGCCTGGTAGGAGTGGCAGGGGTCCATGCCAGGAGTAGCATAGCACAGTTCAGGCCTCAGCAGGCTTGTCCGGTCCCGTTGCGTAGCTGGGCAGTTAGCTAGGACGTTGGTCCGCATTCTCTCTCTCCCTCTCCCTTCTGAGTCTCTCTCTGGCCAGTCCACTGTCAATGTCTTTTCATGAGAACAAAGTCTGCCGAGCATTGCTGTATTTCGGAGCTCTCGTTGTATCGACGATTCACAACTCCATCACCCCCACTATGATCTCCAAGTCTGCCCTTTTCGGAACCCTTTCGCTCTAGGGTACAGTGTAAAAGTCACGGCTGCTTTTTCACACTGTTATTAACAGACTGTGTCAGGCAAGGCCACACACAATGTGTTATTTACAGTTATCAACTACTAGTTTTTAACTTGTTGAAAAGCATTATTCCACTGTGTGAATAAATATTTTGTAGTGAAAAACTGTAAAAAAAACTACCAATCCCAATCTGGCATATCAGTATTGACTGCGGGAGCCTTCTCCATGTGTGTTGGTATGTTCAGCACACCCGAAACAGGCACAGTAGCGATGAGATTGTGCAAGAGAGGTGAGTCAAGGTCAATATCTTCATCCAGTTGTAAATCCATGTCCCCCGAGCCTACCATATTGCTGAAGGCGGTGGCCTCAGGCTGGTCCTGAGGCTCATCATCTGAGTCATTATCATCACTCATATTCTCAACTTCACCCTGTGAAGAAGTACCCATGGGTGAGTTGGCTGTTGGTCCTGTGGTGACAGCATCAAGAAAGTCTTGCTGAATATCCTGGAATTTGACTGTTGGGTGGTGTGGAACATTTCGTTCTCGAGGTTCCTGGTTTGACAACATAGTTTTAGTCCTTGTATTCTGTTGTACCAGTGAATCCCAAAAGTGACTTACCTTTTGTGTTTTGTACCACTGTCCTACCTTGATCATGTTTACGAGTGTCTGGGTATCCTGATTTGTGTGGGTTGGAGAATTCAGCCATGTCAGCATCAATCCAGTCGTCTCATCTGGCATTGAGTTAATGAGAACTGCAAATATTTTCATTGCAAGAATCTATTGCACAGTGTTAGCCATGTCATCAACATAGACACAAAGTTTTACTCACTGTGAGAACTCAGGCATGAGGATGTGATTCAAGGTCCTTCCACCATTTGTACAGTGGCTCAAAAAAGTATCCCAATGTTGAGTGATTTTGAAGAGAGTGGAAGATTGTAGGAGAGCAAGAATGAATCAGGTAAAGTGCTTGCAGAATGGATAAAAGTACTTGCTCTTGGCATTCAGAAGCCACTTTGGTCATGTGATTTGGTTGCCATGGGAGTGAGGTACAATCATTTCAAAATGACATGTCATTGGGACACTTATTCGACCCCAAATTACATTATGGATTTTAGTACTTTGTATGCCCTCCCTTTGCTTGTATCACTGCCTCAAGTCTTCTAGGCATACTGATTACACCAAAATGCTTCCAACTGGTGCTTTAACTCCTTGACAACTTGCTTTGGGCCGACCTTGTGCACCAAGTTGGAAAATTGGTCACCAGGGTCTCAATTTGTGTGGACGTGGTCCACCATTGTGTGCAGTACTGCCTTGAGGCACTCCTTGACACGGTTGTAGGCTTGGTGATGGGGTAGTAGTAGGAATTGACTTGTGATGGATGGATTTTGAGTGCTATTTGTGTTATGATTGTGGAGGGGGAACTATCTTTCTCCCTACCAACTCCACCACTTTCTCCTAGTCTCTGGGATGATCTACTGTTTGACTCCAGCACTTTCCTTCGGGACGACAATACCCACACTCCAGCACTGGACAACACTGCCTTCTAGGCAGTAGAGAGGCTATGACCACTGCCATCATGGCTGTGCAAGGCAGTGGTGTGGACTCCCATTTTTCCATTTACTTTATTTTGTTATTCCATCGGACAATTCCTCCTCAGCTGTGTTCTCTCGCACACAGCCTTGTATCTCCTGATCCCCTGATCTCATCTTTCCCCTTATGATAGTGTTAGCTGCCATGCCTATTTATGGTTCTCAGAAGCCTCCCCTAAAGTATATCTAAACCTATATATAGTCGCTTCTGAGCACCCATGTAACTTAACCTTGATCTACACAATATACCATGTCTGGTCAACTCATTCCGCTCGCTTTGCTCTACTGCTTCACACGCTTAGAGTTGGAAGTCATCTCTGCCATTGCACTTCTGATCTTCCTGATCATCAGTGCCCATTTTTGCTGCCTGTCTGCAGAATGCTGACATTGTCGGGGCAGTTTACCATAGGAGCACCATTACCAACACTAGAGTGCTAAGATCCTTATCCTAGGCTAGGCTTTGTTGGGTTCCCACTGGCACTAGAGTGCTAGGACTCTCCATCCTAGGCTAGGTTCTGCCCGTATAGTGGAAGAGATGTGTTTGACCACATCACCTGTGGTAGGGAATGAAATATGGTCGTGTCACTTGTTACACACGCCTAGTTGGCATAACAATTTGCATTTGATGGTGGGATCCAGATGGTTGGCACTGAGACAGCTGGTTTAACAAGGAAGTCAGAGAGCAGATTACCTGTAAATGACATGCGGCGTCAACCCTTGGCAGCAGACTTCAAAGCCTAATTCCTACATGAATCCAGTGCGAGCACCATGAAATAAACATCCTTTGTGAAGAATTCCTTCCACTGAGCATTATATATATTTATAACGTGCTGTAAAAGTGTTCCTGGAATGCCTGTCATATCCTCATCCTTCGAGAGCAAGTCCTTTAGTGATGCTCCAATTGTAAGCCAGAAAATGAACACATCTAATGCATTTGCATGTGCCACCTCCAAAGACCACAATGAACGAATGAACAGGCTGATGACTTCAATGTATATATTCAAGTCACACTCCATTTGATTAAACAGGTGATGATTGAGGAACATCTTCTGCGCTTTCTTGTTCTGGGAACTATTAGCACATGCAGTAGCATAGAATCAAGAATGCACATTGAATTTCACAATCTTCTTTTCAACAAGGCTCTGGATATTTGTGAGACACTGCTCAAGTGAGATGGCAGCTGTCTAATGTGTTCCAAACTGGATTTTGCCAAATTTCTGGAGTGTGCTGACTGTTTTGTCATTGTCATCAATACAGTGTTCCTGGCGGAGATGTGCAACTGAATATGTTGATTTGCTAAAGTGCTTGATGATAGGCCGAAGCATTGAGAGCATCTACAATACTTCCAGATAAATTAATAATAGCTTTGGATCAATGAAAATATATCCATTGGAATTCATCTAGCTTTGTTATATCCTTGATTGTGTTGTGGAGGTGATGACATGCATTGTTGAGGTCCAAGATGGTCGGGACCTCTTTGACGATCTCGTGGCGACTATTTTTGGTGACAGCTGTACTATCAGAGCAAATAGCTGCCCATTTATCCATTCCAATATCCTCTATGGTCTATTGTAGCCTCATGTCAGTTTTTCTCATAGAATAGAATAGATTGGATACACCTTTAGGATTTTCTCTTTGACCCAACTGGCTGTATGACGTGCAGTGGAGTCTTCATAGCCATCTAGAAAATAGGATGTGTGATTGGGGGTTGTAGTGTGTACTGTATACAGTGATTGTGGCTTGCAAGTAGATGTTCCATCGAATGTGAGAGTAAGATTCTTGTGTGCTCTCAATTCCACCACTTGCTGTCCATGTATGAAGGCAGCTTCCTTGGGTATAAAGTAATTAGTAAAAGTACTTGATGAAGTTGGTTGATAACTTGAATTCAAGACTGCCATCAACTCCTTCCACTCATCAGAATCAACAAGGATTGGGACCATGTCACGCACACACATGAGGCACATGATGACATGATCCACCTTGATCTGGAAATTTTGCTGTTTTTTATTATGCTTCTTGCCTGTCTTTTGAAACCATGTGGGATCAAGGGTGGCCTATGTTTTCGGCCTTTTTGCTTCTGGCTTCTTGGAGTCAAAGGCCCCTGAATCTGCATCTTCGTTCCATGCACCAAGTGAGGTGTCCTTTGATGCTGCAATCGCTTTGTCATGGAGATCTTAGGATATATGCGTACAGCAGATACATAGCATGTTTCAAAACCTGTAGCTCTTGTGGTGCTCCTTTTCGGGTATGATTGCATTGTGAGCTGATGCAAGTCCAGGATAGCTTCCACTTCTTTGTTGTTGGGTCCACCTCCTCCATCTTTAGGATAAGTTGATTCATCAATTGTTTGACTGGACATCCTACTGTCCCTGGCTGAACCACATGGAGCACAGGCCCAGCAGGCTGACAGTACTCTGGGTCTTGTCTGATGTGACCTGGAACCACAGGTAGTTCAGTGGTATACTCAGGGACTGGCTGTGAAGACAAATAAGTCAAAAAACTGTTAATCAATAGTTGTAGTATTCATACCTAAACACTACATATGTTGCTTATAAAGCTTCTCTGCTCCGAGAGCAATGTCAATGGCCCATTTCTTGATGATGACATCATTTGGGTATTTTTCATGAAACATCTGGAGCATGCCAACCACCGCACAGATTGGTGCCCCATGCTCCTCAATAAGGAGAATTCCATTTCCAGTGGTCCGTGCCTTCCATCCAAAAACCCTCTTAAGTTGTTTATTCAGTGCCCCTATTTCACTTCCAGTGTGCTTCTGCAGGTCATAGTCCAGTGCAAAGGATAAAAAAGTATCATATTTGGATGCTGATGGAATACCAAGAGGTACTGTGTCTGGTAGGTGCTGCAATAGAGTGCAGAGGTATAAGAGGAAATCCTGGAATTCCTCAGGGATAATGAATTCAGGTGCCAGTAACAGCATAGCCTTGGGTGCCATTCAATTAGCGACAAGCAGTGGAAGTGCAGATTCATAGCAGGAAGCTGCCTGGGGAGGTACAATTTTGCCATAACTCAAAACTTTTCCCAGGCTGCTGTACCTTTGTTCACAATTTCCAACAGGCAATAACTAGATCTACTTTTTCACAACAGTAATTAACAGTTTATAACTAGTGTTTAAGTCAGCTGGTTAAAATAATTGACTTTTACACTGTACCCTATTTCACTCGCCTCTTTGGCTCTGGCTGTTCATCCCTTTCAGCCGGGGGTTCCCTTCGATCATCGTGAAGAGAATCTCCAGTCACAATCCTCAGCCGTGTTGCATCGCATGCTGGTAATGCCTCCAAGGTAGTGCCATTCTCAAACTGGGCTGGTGCTTTCTTGGTTGGGGAGAAAGTTTGTATGATTCCCATGGTTGACCCCCAGTGAAAAGTGGTCATATGAAGATCGAGTCAAGCCTACTCAGTAGGATATGAGAGTGACCGGTATCTACCAGTCTGTGTTTCAATATAGGCAATCATATATGCGGGTCTACCTGAATCCCCTTATTTATCTCACCAGCATCCTTGTACACCTAAGTAGATCACCAACTACCAAGACATATGTCCTCTCTTTCCACACTCGTCACTATCAATGTACCTACCTTTCCACTTGAATATACTGGCTTTTGCACTGCTTGAATAGCACTCCCATGGATGGCCAGTGGTGGTGCCAATGTCAGAGATTCTGTCGTGGACAGCGAACTGAACTCAATTCTAGAAGAACCTGGTATTGACATTTAAAGCTAGTGGGTGACAAGGAGAAAACAGCAATACAAACAGTGCACCTATCTGAAGAATTTCGTGCAAAAGTTCAAGATGCTTTACATCGATCGAGTTCACAAGATGATGGTGGTGAAGAACCACCACGTCCAGCATGTCTGCTGCAGTATTTACAGTTACTACTGTCACACCCTTTTGCAGAAATTACTATAGAATGTTACACATGTTACATGACAGTAGCGTCACATTGCAAGACTCACTCACTGCCCCCCCTGGTTACACCCATTGCTGCATGTCCTGCAAACTGACTTGGTCCTGCAAGATTCATCCCCACTGTCATTCTAGCCCCTTCATCAAACCCTGCCTCCTGTACATCCTGCACATAAACTCAATCTTGTGACATTCATCCCCACTGCCATTCTAGCACCCTCGTCAAACCTGCCCAGAGTCTACATGTTCTATGAACAACAATCCTGCAAAATTTGTTCTGACCGCAGATCTCACCCCCTCATCACACCCTGCCCTCTGTGCATCTTGCAAGATTCCTCCCTACTACTGTTCTTGCCCCCTCGTCAAACCCTGCCCTTGCACGTCCTGCAAAACTGACCTGATCCTGCAAGATTTGTCCTCATCATCATTCTCACCCCTTCGTCACACCCTGCTCTCTTCATGTCCTGCAAATCAACTCAATCTTGCAACATTCATCCCCACTGTTGTTCTTGACCCCCCATTACACCTCTCTCTTTGTGTGTCCTGCAAGATTTGTCCCCACTGCCATTCTTGCCCCAATGTCAAACACTGCCCTTGTGCACCCAGCAAAACTGACCCGATCCTGCAAGATTCGTCCCCACCACCGTTGCGCATCCTGCAAACCAACTCGTTCCGTCCCACTGCCATTCTCACCCTCTCATTACACCCTGTCCTCTACACGTCCTGCAAAACCGACCTGATCCTGCAAGATTCTTCCCTACCACCATGGCATGTCCTGCAAACCGACTCAATCCTGCAAAATGTCCTAGGTACCATCCTAGATTCCATGCAATTTATATACAGGCTGTCATTATACATCCCTCTTTGTGCTACTCGCATGTAATGTTTTGGTAGGATTACCAGTGTTGATGCCACCCCCAGATGCAATATATTCTTGTGTACTTTGCCAGATATGCTCGAAGTGCTTTGCCAAGTCTCACTGCAGCCCTGCTTGCTGTAGCGCATATGCTCTCAGCCCTTCCTTCAATGCAGGATCATTCATCTTGACTAGCGCTTGCCTCTCTAGCCACCACTTTGAGTGCCAACATAGAAACTGTAAAGTCCAACATTGCTCTTCGACCAAAAGTTCAATCTTTTCTGCCCAGCGATGGGCTCGTGCTCAGGCCTTGCACCATTCAATATGGATCGCTACTATACCGTCAGATAGGGCATGGTCCACACCACAAAAATGCACCATCTTGCAGGCCCTTATCCTCTTTTGCACTGTTGCTGTATCCGCATGTTAGCCAAATCCACGAGTCTTCTCTGTCCTTTGGTTGATCGGTCGTCAGTCCCATCAGACATGGAATGAATGTCTTCCTTTCAAGAGGTTACAACATGGTTTTCCAACCAACTTTACCAAGTGATGGGGATAACACCGACAGTGCACTGTAGGTGGCGCAGTACTTCTTGGCACTTGCACGTATTTTCGCATTGACTGACTTGAGGGAGTTACGGGCCCAGGTAGTTGCACCTTGTCCATGCAAGAAACGGTCTTTGAAGCGTAACATGTAAGCATGAGAGCGGAGTGCTTGCCGCAATTCTTCAAGCACATCATAAGCTTGACCTACACAAAGCTTCCATTCAACCTCCTCGAGGTGGACATCACACAGGACTTGATGTAGCAAAGCAGATGGGAGCCAAAAACACAAGATCTCAAGCTTTCGAGTTTGATCAGAGTTGAGGGCAGCTTTGGCATGAAGCAAGGCAACACAAGGAATATATAGTGTTTGGACATTGGTTCAAGCCTTGATCTGCCTCATAAGCCCGTTGCTGCATTGCAACACCTTTGCTTTCTGGTGGTCAGTAGCATACAGCCCCAAATTCTCCACATCAATGTGAAAACGCCATATTTGAACATGAGCTTGGAAAACAGCCAAAGCTCATAGATACCTACTGTTGTTCCTCTAAATCAATTCCTGTGCTAATCAAAATCCTTGGTGAGATATCTGCATGAATGAGCACTGTGTTTGGCAAGTTAGTCTCATCTCACTGCAAAGGAACGCACCTCGGTTGCTAGACCAATGGAGGCTGGGGATTACCGTAAACTATGGGATGGCTTCCGTGTGGCTCAGTGAATATTCAAAGATGATGTGGATGGGATCGACCAACAATGCAGAGACAAAGGAGACAAGAAGAGCATTGGCACACAGACGAAAGCAATGCAGGATTGGTGGAATTCGTTGGACAAGCAAAAGAAAGAGGAGGCAGACAATGTTGCTGCCATTTGGAATGCCGACAGCGCGCCAGCTCAGAAGCAAGTTGCGTGAGTATTTCAGTAGTAATTTATTGGCCCCCATGCCCACAGTTTAATGTAGGATATCCCATCAGATGAATCTGATCACACCAACACCATGGATACTAGTGGTAATGGCAGTGTCCGAGTCATCCATAATATGTCAAATTCAGGTATGCACATTATATCTCAGTCGCACCCAAGCCCAATGAAAACTGAATAATCTCATTGTTGCTACTAGTCGTAGCCACACGCTCAACAACAAAGCGGCGTGCATCTACCTCGTTTGCTGCTGACTCAGGAAGTAATTCATTGCGGCCCCTCCATGGGAAACAAATCAAATCTGACAATTATTGTGGTTCAGGAGGTAAGTTTTCGGTGTTTTGTGTGCTGAATTCCTCCCTAAACTACTTCAGTTCTTGCATTGTCCCAGGCCAACACTCAGGATCCAGTGGGCCATATGGGTCGTCAATCGAAGAAATTCCAGCAATCCCTGGCCCTTTCCAGCTCACAGAAACTCTAGTGTAGTCCTGCTCTCAAAGCCCTGAGCCATATGACAACAACCTAGG
The DNA here is from genome assembly GCA_038093595.1 of Butyriboletus regius. NCBI lineage: Eukaryota > Fungi > Basidiomycota > Agaricomycetes > Boletales > Boletaceae > Butyriboletus > Butyriboletus regius. Next base: position 10,833 of record JBBPSM010000084.1, read on the forward strand.
CCAGTCTACACCACCAGTACCTCTCACCCAGGGTAGCAGTTCGCAATCGGCTCCACTACTTGCCTCCACTTACCCAACAATCCCACTTCACTGCCAACCACAGAGGGTATCTGCTCTCCGCCCCACCCTGCCCACAACCCGAAACTCCTGGGCATAGTAGATACTACTAGTAGCTATCTCAGGCTCTCAAATATTCTCGTGGTGACTACTAATCCATTTGGCTGCATATTCCACAATTTATGACTCCTTCCCACCCTCATTCCTTAATGACTTTCATCATGCATACTATGATCTTTTCATGATATTACATACTACCAGAACCATCTCACATTCTGCAGGTTACTTAGTCTTAGCAACATTGAGATTGTTCGATGATAATGGTTGACTTGGATTACTACTAGTATATGAATGATCAGTACAAGGCCTATGGTAAATAACCAAGTCCGAAAGAGCATGCTTTTGTGAAAAGTAGTGCGCTTGATGGCTCAAAGTAATGTGCACAATGAAATGGTGCGTGCTGATTAATTGTGCAATTTGACCACCATAAAAATATGCCATGAGCAACATCTTCAAGAGGATATTGAGCTTACTTTTCAGGGTAATCAGCTCAGTAGGTGAACAGTCTTGGAAATATTCGGCATATAATCCTGTCACCACACTGGATTACCATTCCAGATTGATAAGCTTGCATGAACTTGTTGTCGAGGAGAAGGCTTCAGATAGCTTGCATCAACTCCCTTTTGCGATGGGTATAAACATCATCTGAGGAGCCTTCTTGGAAATACCAGCTGTACTTATCTTGAAAGTTGTCTGAGAGCTAAAACTATAATATTAATATCTGAAAGTTGATATGAAAAAACCTACTGTAGGGACATATGCTACGTGATTGCTTGTGCCTGCTGTTGGCTTTCCACATGTATATTTAGACTGATTTCCGAAGAAGAGATATATTGGCCAAAGAGATGCATCACCAAAGTTTGAAAGTTGTGTAGCATCAGACCATAACATAAGTAGCACAACCACTTGCTCCATGTCATCTCCTGGCTTGTGGGGGAGTGCATTTACCTCTCAGTATGCGTCGAGATATATAGGTGAAGAGTATGCTTTACCATAGATTTTCATTGGCTCATCAGTGTCTGAAACTTGCCAATATTTTTCAAATGATGTCATGTGAAATGTCGTTGAGACCTTGTCCTCGAATATGGATCTAATAATCTCTGTGATGTTGCTGTGATATACACCATCAACCATCAGCAAAGGAACCGATGATCATGTTCACCACCTGCCCGTCCTGCTTCCAAGTCATTCTCTAACTATAGAAAGTATCATTATACATGAGCAGTGAAATAGAAATAATATGACTTGCGGCGACTTCTGTTTCAACAAACCCTACTGCATTCTCCAAGTCTACTGGTGATAGTACAGGGCTATTTGAAGTACGTATCTGCACAGCCTTTCCTTTATCTTTGTTCAAAGGTTTCTCATGATGTAGGTGGACTTGTGTAACCTCAGTTTTGAGTCGTTTGCTGACTTTGCACATTGCTTCGTGTGCACAGAGCCTCTTGAGGGTTGAAAATGGCTTCTGGCAGCCAATACATGAATGTTTGACATTCATTGTGAGATGGGCAATGGAATGGGCACACCTCTACATCACCGAGTCATTGCCTTTGTATTGAATGTATGTACAACTTGTGTGGCCTGCTAGAGTAATATAGTAGAATAAAGACTATATCAGAAAAAAAAAGATCTTGTAACTCTGGTCAGGAAGCGCATGAGAACTCACCCCCGACAAGTAGGCGATGAGCCATTGTTGATCGGCTGCTCAGGAATGTAGTTGATTACATATGTCAGCCTCAGATATGGCAGCACTGTTCCAGGTGCTGATTGGGGTTGTCGGAGAGCCAGTGAGGGTAGGCAGTGATGCCATGCTGTTATGACTTGTTGAGATTTGGAGTTGCTCAGACAGACAAAAAAGTCACATCATTTTGCTGACTCAAGCTTCCTAATTTGTACAGCAGACTTTGTAACTTCTTGATCCCATTCATCCATGATGCCCCTCCTGGTGGATGGTGAAGAGCTTACTACAATGGCAAAGAAGAAGTCGAGAAAGAACAAAAAGTATCTGTTTATTTTTACTATTGCTGTGTACAAGCTAAGAAGCAAAGTCCAGATCCGAGGGGGATGCACCAGATCCCCATGAGGTTTATCATGTCGCTACACATGCAATTACATATAAGGTAATCAAGATGGCTCATCTGATTGAGCAGGTAAATGCAAGCCGTAGTGGTGAGCTTGATGAAGAGGAATCTGCCCAAGATGCACGTGAAGAGGCACTCTCAACAATGTAAGTTGCATATATATATTCATTCTAGTATCCATATTAATCCGCATATAATGATCAGGAGTCATGTGATTTGTATTTGCGATCATACTACAAGATTACCCAGATTGTGCTGAGTTTCAAGGTTGTCATTGATGACCCAAATAAAGCGTCAGAATTGACCGCCATCACTTCCAAGGTACTATGTATTCCCATAAAGATGGTGCATATATTCACAAATTATGTGTGTTCCAGATGAATATGACCATACGAATGACATGTTCAAGTGATGCAACCCATTTGAAATCCCACATTGCCCAGTATATCCCCTTCAACCCATTCAAGTCGCAGATTAATCCGCCGATCATCAATGCAAATGGAAGGGCCAACATGGGATTGAATCATCCTGTGCTTGCGCACTTCCTTTGTCCAGTTGATCAGCTTGAGAGGTTCAATACAGACATTGAGCAGTAAGTCACCGTTGTACCAGTACAGATTACTAAACAATGGATTACTAAATGATCTCAGAGCAATAAAGGATTTAAAATCTGGTGAGATATCAATGGAAGTTTTTTGGAGTGGAGAGCGACCTGGGGACGACTTTGAAATGGATGATATGTATGTTCAATGGACTCTTTCATGGATATTGTTATGCCAACTAGGCATGCATAATAAATGACACAACTGTGTTCCGTTCCCTACCACAGGTGATGTGGTCAAACAGGTCTCTTCCTCTATATGGGCAGAACCTAGCCTAGGGTGGAGTGTCCTAGCACTCTAGTGCCAGAGGGATGCTCCTATGGCGAACTGCCCCAACAGTGTTGGCATTCTGCAGATAGGCAGCAGGAGAAGGCGCTGATGATAAAGAAGATCAGAAGTGCAACGGCGGAGATGACTTCCAACTCGAAGCGTGTTAAGCATTGAGCTAAGCAAGCTGAACTGAATGACCAGACATGGTATATTGTATAGATCAAGGTTAAAGTTACATAGGTGGTCAGAAGCCTCTATATATAGGATTATAGGTAGTTTAGGGAAGGCTTCTGGAAACCATAAATAGGCATACTACATAGGGCCGAGATGCAATCAGGGAATCGGAAGATATGAGGCTATGCACAAGAGAGCATAGCCAAGGAGAAATGGTCTGAAGGCATTGGAAATAGAAAGGGAAAGGTCCGCACCACTGCCTTATGCAGCCATGATGGCAGTGGTCATTGCCTCTATACTGCCTTCTAGGCAGTGTCATCCAGTGTTGGTGCATGGGAGTTGCTGTCCCAAGGGAAAGTGCTGGTGTCAAAGAGCAGGTCATCCCAGAGACCCAGGGAGAGTGGTGGAGTGGGTAGGGAACAGGGTAGTACCCCCTTGTTAACCATAACAGATATCTTCTTGTTCGGATTGGTCGTCACATTTTCCTTGGACCATCAAGTGCTTTAGGGAAGGATTCACGTGGAACACGTTCATGCAATGCAATCCTGCATGGCATGACCACTGTTAATGCAGAACATATTGCCGATATCTGTGTGCAAGTGAGTCGTATTCACCATACATTTGAGCATATATTTCAAATCCTGTATTTCCAGACTCGTTTCGGGATATCCTCAATGAACCAATGGCATGAAAATGATGGCGTTCTTAGCTATTTCAACCAGTACCACAAGATTGTTTCACTCATCCGCAATCATGTCGACACTGCATGGAGGGATGACTTATTGAAGTGGTGGAACAAGTGAGTACATTTATACATCTTGGTTTTCAACATTAACATCCCTTGTCGTTAGGCAAATATTTGGGAATGAAAACGGCCGCTCACACTCCAATTCCGAGAATTTGAAGAACAAGGCAGAGGTCTCATGCTCAAGCACATCTGTGAGGCATCCCATGAGCATTATGGAGAAAATGCATGTGCAGATGCAGTCTCATGTCGCTAATACACAACTCTCTTCATCCTGGCCTGGGTCGGATTCACTACTGACATCCAACGGACTGGCTTCTGCTGGTGCTAGTACTAGCACATCCCTGGAGGCCAGCATGCTGACAACAATACCACACTTCATCTCTTCTCATTCATCAACACTGGTCCCTTCCGAACTATTTCCGATATCTCAAACGGTAACCCCTATACCAGTCAATGCAACCACCAGTGGGAGGACACTCTTAGACAGCCCTTTAACAGATGCAGATTTACCTCTTATGCCAGTTACCAACAAACGAGCAAGGCAGCCGAAAACAACTAGAACCCTCTGTACTCAACATCATACCTAACTGGGTACAATCTCCACCACTTCTGGTTGAAGTAGACGGAGAACCAGAGTACAAAGTTTCAGAAATCCTCGACTCAAAAATAGACTGACGTCACTGGAATTGCAAACTCCTGTACCTTGTCTGTTGGTCAGGATACAGAGGAACAGATGAAGAAACCTTCTGGCTTCTAGCCACCGAACTCGGTCATGCTTCCGAACTTGTCCATGACTATCACACTTGCTATCCGGACAAGCCCGGACCTCACTCCGCATGATCAGACACAAAATTCCATTAACAAAGGGAAAAGAAAAAGACAAGTACACTAACTACTACACTTCTTCTTCCTCCTCACCCCAGGATCTTTCTTGAACCAGTCTGACTTGATCTGCATGCTATCATAGGGGCCAGAGCCCACATTCATTGGGGGAGGAGCAATTAGTTAGTGGGGTAAACACTCCTCCATCTCATGTATATGGCGCGAGTGGAACATAGCTGATCGATCATCCACCTCCTCCATGTCTTGCATTATCTGAAGGGGGTTGTGCATTTGCACTCCATCCTGTGCCACCTCCTTGAACTTGTCTAGATCATCATGCGCATTGGATATGCTGGTGCAGGAGGGGGCAGGCTTGTTCAAGTGGAGCTGCTCAAATGATCAAGCCCCTAATGGCATGCGGATGGTAACTAGATGAAACAAACTGGCATCCATGCCAGTAGGTGGGTTGCCTGACCGAAAGGTAGAGAATTGAAATGACTGGCAAACCAAAGCTAGGAGCAATAAAAGCAGTGGAATTAGGAAAAGATTGGGCAGAACAAACTACGGGGAAGGACTATTATCCGAAAGCTCAGATTTGGAGAGGCAAATAGAGCACGCTTGACCTAACCAACACTCATAAGGGTGGTTGCTAACGCTGTTGTCTTCTCCAGAAGGTTGGGACTTCAATTCATTGGCAGCCTCTGGGTGAGCAAGAACTTGGTTCTGGTATTGAGCCCAAACAGTTGGGAGCCTAGTGGAGGTCACGATTGCAAGACCTGTTTGTGAGAAGCAAGGATCTGGCTGATTGATGAGTCGGTCCTGAAGGCTGGTGCCGTGGATGTCTGCAGGTCACCAAATAACTAGGGTGTTTTGGGCAGGTTCTACGCAGATTCTGTAAGAGCTAAGGTAGAACATGCCACCTTTAGAGGTGGTTTCAACATGGCCAGTTGTCCAAGATGTGGCGTGCTTGTGAGGTTGGTGTTCAAAATGGCCTGCCCTGGAATCAGCCTTGCTATCAGATGAAATGATAAAAAAAGAAAAGAAAGCAAGAGGCCGGACCGGCTATAATTCGTAGCAATACACCTTGCGGGGGGGCAAGTGTTCCAGTTGAAAATCTGATGGAATCACCCCCTGCTGGGCTGACAGTGGAAGACCTGGGGTTGGCAGGGTTCCCTCCCATCCAAACAATCCCAGTCCACTGGAAAAAGTCTTCGAAATCTTCAAGAACTTCGGAAGGGTCAATCTTCTGGACCATGTTCCAAAATAGCACAAAGACTGTGCTAGATTTAGAATCCAGGTCCTTGACCTCATCAGGAGGGAGCTTGTTCAAAAGGTTCCTGACCCAGTCGAACTTTGGCGCACTGAGAGCGCTGGCGGAGTAGCCCACCAAGGTGAGCTTTCCAAGATCTTCTAGCTGGATTCTAGATTCAGGAAGGCCAGCCAATTGTGAGGGAGAGAGACCCACCCGGACACTCCGCTTTTGGGCGATGACTTTCCAGACAACCCCGTCAACCCAACCAAGAACACCTGAATCCTGGCAGAACCTCCGAACAACCATTAAAACGAGTTTACCGTCTTTTCCATCCCAGATAACTGTGTTGGATTCAGCAAAAATAGCATGCTGGAGCAACCTCAGCTGAGTCTTGATGAGGGGGTGCCACTTCTTCCGGTCGTCAGCTTGCTTTCCTTGCATAAGAGCAACTTGCCATCTGGACCGGGCCCTCTCGCTCTTGTACCACCAGAAACCTTTTGGAGGATATGGGTCTAGAAGTTTTGGAAGGGAGGTTGTTGGCAGAGAGGCGATGAACTCCAAGCGCTTGTTGGTGCTGAAATTGAACCGCAGGTTGTCGACAAGGATAGCCCTCGACACCTTTGCTTGAAGCTTCGTAGCCCGGTACTCTTTCCACGCTCGAAACAGGCCTTGAAGCTTTTCAAGCTCGGAGTTCTGGTCCCACTGGTCTCTGATCCACTTGATAAACTGGGCAAAAAAATTGATCCTGGAAGGAGAAAATTCTAGCTGGTTCCACCAGCTGGCCAGCTGGCCTGTAACAGCAGACCTGAAATAGGGATGGGTGGCCCGAGCAAGTGAAGAGATGATGGTGGGGTCTCCTGGGGACCACCAGGCAACTTTAAGAAATTGATTCCTCGCCCTTATTGGCTTGGTTGGCAAAACTCGGAGATGGAAGGTTGGAAGCAAGAAGACTGGGATTTTTGCCACTGGGATTGGTCAGAATTGCCACCCACTCCAGAATTTCCTGGGAGGAGCATCCTCTGGCTGTGCATTTGCCTCATGCCCCAGTGTCATCCGGTGAAAACTGGTTGCAAGCAGGGCTGAGCAGCCAGAACCAAGTGCCAGTTCACCTGGGCAAATGGCCAGAATTGAGACCAGGGATAGGCATTTCCAGATTGCTAAACCGGCAGGGAGCAGCTGGTGTTCGCAAGTTTCCCTATGACTGCGCGCTGGTACAGCACAGCCAATGCAGTGGAGGCAGGCTGCTCCCACCTGAATAGCTATCTGGGTGAACCATTTCCACCTGGCCTGGTCCAGGAGAGAGTGGCGGCCCGGGGCCATATAATCAATGCTGGATGTTGGCGAGTAAACCAGAAAGCAAGGTCTCCACCCAGGTGTCCGGGTTGCAAAAGGGTGAAAAATTGAGTAGGCAATAAGGGTGGCATGCACATCACCAAAGAAACGAAGAGGAAGAATGGGGGATTTGAACCTGCCCTGGTGCACCAGTGGACTGCTGGTCAGGCTTGTCCCTGGGAAGAGGTTAAACAACCAGGACTAGATTTTTTTTTTTAAACAGGAGCATATTGGATGAAATAAATGTGAACCCACCTAGAGCACCTCAGTGCGTGACGACACCAGCAGAAGTCTCCACAATATTGGCAGGCACGATGAAGGTCACTGGGTTGTGGTCCAAATCTACGGTATGAAACATCACAAAAATTACATAAATGTGATATTCCCTTATAAATGCTATCAGGCCATATTGACATGGTAGTACATCCCAAGAGCTGTCAGAACACCAATAGAGCTTATCCGGCCATTTCGAGGAACTGCCGTGTCAATCAGAGGTCGTGCATCTGTTCAACTGCTAGAATCCCGACAGCCCATACCAGAATCCTGACCACATATGTATCAGAGCACATCTTCATTGACTGAGTATATATGACCTGGTGCAGTATATTCACATTATCAGGATTCATTTTCTGCACAATTGCGATATTGCCATATAATAGACTATATTCCCAGTGAGGAGAATACATGATCTAGTATCTAGCCTAGAAATGTTACCAGACAACAGACCATGATGCAATGTGGCGTGAAGCACAAGACATTGGTGCAAGCACAATACAAATATAGGCTGAATGCGTTGGGTGCTGGAATGCAGGACATTATTGGTGCAAGCACAATACAAATGCAGGCTGAATGCAGGGAATGCTGTGATAAAGTAAGGGGTGGGGTGGAAACTGTCACTTACAAAACCCAGTGAAATGGCAAGCTTGGCTAGGTCATTTGACATGGCACCCATCAGCCAATATGTATATGTTTGCCACATGGAATTGAGAAGGCTATAAAAGATTATGAGCTCACAGTTAGTATACACACCAAGACCATGCATATGCCAGTGGGCTGTATGGAATGGACACGCGGCAATCGAATTTAGCACAGATATATGAATAGTGTATTCTAAGAGGCAATTTTGAAAGCATGATGGTCAGCATACTTGTTCACATAATAAGAGTGAAAGACATCGTAGGAATGGCTGGGTCCAATTTCTGGAGGGACTTCATTTGTTTCATACACTGGGATTAGGTGAGCAGCACAGTAAATGGTGTCGATGTGGATGACTGAAATGTCAGGGTGATGATAAGTATTGTAGTCCGGACATACAGTCCACATCCCTGTATCTTGATCAAGTTCATCCAAGAGAACAAACCATCGGACAACAGCACAAGAATAGTCCTGTCCATCCTGAGTCTTAAATGAGAACAAGGCATGAATGCGCACAACATCCATTCCTCTCATTCCCTGAACTTCAGGGTCAGTGGTTACAAATGCACAGTCCAGTCACTGAGGACCATGCCTCCATGATGGGCAGGATCAGATTATCTTGTGCCGCATCCCACCAATCCCACTAATATCACTAGGGGCATAGAACATAGCTGATGAAGCATTGAAATCCTTGACCTTGCTGTCATACATAGGGCACTCGTGAAGAGGGATATCAGCTAAGTCACAGGGATCTTCAGGATTCAACATCTGGAATAGGAACTGCTGGATAAGCTCGCGCAATTGTGGTATCCTAAGCTCGAGGCTCAGCTCAGCCACTGCTTGTGCACACTTTCATTCTGGAAGAGTGACATTGAGCCAAATATAGTCATGAGGTAGGTTGAGTACTTACGGAACAGTGCGTGCCAGCTCGACTTGCATATCTATACGAGTTGGTTCGTCCACAGGGAAACCATCATTGTACTTTTGTACCTGAGAGGTATCATCGGTGGGATTGGGGCAGCCCTGTGTTTGCCTCGCATTGGGCTGATTTGTTTGTGCTATGAGCACGATATCAGCGAATCAGCCAATAAACATACAATGAAGTATTATCTACCTAAACCTTCTAAAATATGAGACACACACATCCCATTGAGCATTTTGCACTGATTGAAGTCAATGCAACACTGTGCCAACTTGTCCAGTCGTTGGTTGGTTATTAACATCTGTCTGAGTGCATTGTGGTGATTCGACCATCTATATGGCTGCTTGACAGCTTTGATATGCTTTGACCCAGTGATGGAAGAACATGAGCCATTTGGAGCACCAAAGAGATGAATAAGATCAGAATAGTGCATCATCGCATGTTGGCAAGGAAGTGAGAAAGTGGACACAATATCTGGGGGGAATACTTTGCAGTATTGGTGGAAGCGCTCCAGTGCATCATTGATGGCAATTAGTATAGTATCAGTAATTGTGCTGTGATGCACAAGATAGCAGAACTCAAGGAGTGTGCGCATTGCCTGTATCACGTCACATGGAACATAGCCTTTGATTGCTGGAAGATAAACCTAACACAAGTGAGCATAATACTTCCAAACGAGACCATGAATTGGACCCCACCTTCATTAATGCCTTTGAATCGTCACCAGTCCATTGCTTGAAGTGGCATCCTTGTGGGAATCGCCTTAATCCAGAAAAGGGGGCCACCACAGCAATTCTAAAAGGTAATGTTGTGAGCACTAGCCAGAATACTCCAGGTTTAAACTTACCGACGGTCTATGTCATCTAAAATGGTGTCCGCATCAGTGCCATACCTTGCCTTGATATACTACTCAACCCAATCTACAAAGTGGTCCTTGAAGGCACCTTTAATAATTTGGTGTAAAAGATCAAGAGCAAGCAGCTCATAAATGTCGGGACGAGGGAAATCATTTGTAAAGGGCTGTACAATGTATATGTCAGTGTACTTAGGATCAGAGTATAATATTACATACCACTAGCTCATCCACAATGCCATATTCATCCCAGAGCTGATCCAGTTCAAACAACTCTGAAAGTTGAGTGAGTAGCGATTCTGTATGCTCCCAACAGCGATATAATGCATCCATGTCAAGATCCTGCCGTGGGGCAAGACATCTATTTAAAATAAAAGTTGGGCAAATTTGAGATGAACATTATTAACCACTTACTTTGCACACCAACCACGTACTATACACATGAGGAGGACTTGCTCCTCATAGTCGGCAATGTAAGGACCAAGCCCATAAATAACGCGGCGGTAATGACCATCCCTGAAATGTACAATATCCAGGGTTGTCATGAATGGTTTTAAGGATTGAAGGATTAGTGACAAGGATGAGTGGAATAGTTGGTGACGAAATTGATGAAATTCGTTCGTCTTCACATGTTCCTTCATGGCTACAAATACATCACTAACAATGACATTGATACAAGACAAATGCTTACTTTTTGGCATGGCTAAAAAACTGATAAGTACCAATGCATTTCTATGTGCACGTCGCACATTGTTGCAAATGTTTCCAATGGACAAAGAGAGTGGGTAGAAGTCATTTTGGCCAGTTGCTACAGACACTGTTGTCTTGTTGCTACCAAGGATAACAGGCACAAATACTGAACCATGCATTGCAGGGTCCTGTGCAATGATGTCCTGTTTTGAATAAGTACTTGTTCTGGAAAGAGAATACACAATTTCTTACTGCCTGATTCCATGCCCAGTCACCAGACATGAAATTGCACCATTGGTGCTCATTGGTACCTGAATTGAACTCATGGTATAGGCGGTAGTCCATTTCACTGGAAAAATCTGGGTTGCTTATAATATTCCACACCACTTTGTGTGGGCTGTGGAAATATACTTTGTATGTGTTGTTCATCCAGGGTGGTGCACTATTGGCCGGATGTTCACCACTGTAGCATACTATGAAGTTCTCCCACTTCACATCTCCAAGCTCAATGTGATCAATAGTCTGGTAAATATCCCTGTGGTCAAGTATACGTGTGCTTCCATGACGAGAAAATAACACTTGGCCATCTGCCTTGATTGATGATGCGGCACAGATGTCCAGAAGTGCATTGATTTGGGCACCAGCCATTTGACATTGGGTGTGTTACACTGACTAGGCATGTGTAACAACTGACATGACCATGTTCCATTCCCTACCACAGGCGATGTGGTCAAACAGGTCTCTTCCTCTATATGGGCAAAACCTAGCCTAGGGTGGAGTGTCCTAGTGCTCTAGTGCCAGAGGGATGCTCCTATGGCGAACTGCCCTGACAGTGTCGGTGTTCTGCAGATAGGCAGCAGGAGAGGGCGCTGATGATCAAGAAGATCAGAAGTGCAACGGTGGAGATGACTTCCAACTTGAAGTGTATTAGGCGTTTGAGCAAAGTGAGTGGAACTGATTGACCAGACACAGTATATTGTGTAGATCAAGGTTGGAGATACATAAGGGGTCAGAAGCCTCTATATATAGGTTTGTATGTAATTTAGGGGAGGCTTCTATAAACCATAAATAGGCATACTATATCGGGCTGAGATGTGATCAGGAAATCAGGAGATACAAGGCTATGCACGAGAGAGCATAGCCGAGGAGGAATGGTCTGAGAGAATATCAAATAAAAAGGAACAGGTCCATATCACTGCCTTGCGCAGCCATGATGGCAGTGTTGTCCAGTGCCAGTGCTTGGGGATTGCCATCCCAAGGGAAGATGCTGGAGTTGAGAAGTAGATCATTCCAGAGCCCAGGGGAAAGTGGGGGTGTTGGTAGGGAAAAAGGTAGTCCTCCTTCCTCAACCGTAACAATACCCTCCTCGTAGTCTTGTAGTTCCATCTCAAGCAGATCTATTCCTGTCATTGACAAGGTAGTCGGAGAGGTCCCATGAATCGTTGGGGAGGTCATTCCTGGGACAGATGGCCCATGCATGCTCGAGTTGTTGGCAGGTGGTGCAACATCATTGGGGGCAATGATATTGCAGATGTCCAGGGATGTCCAGGTGACAGTAGGGGCAACTGTAGTGGGGACATTCGGTATGAAGATGCCCAGGTTGGTGGCATTCATAGCAAATTTGCCCGGGTGGGGTATCTCAAGGGGCAGCAGTAGGGAAGGTGGGTACGTCCATGACATTGGAATGATCATCCATTGTAGGTATGCCATTTGGGCGGAAAAAAGGGTTCTGGAATTGAACAAGGGGAATGGAGGAAGTTGGAGGGCTCCTCGCTGCAGAGTCTCCCAATGAGGGGAAAGGAGGCCAGCTGAGAATACCATGGCGCCTCGTCAGCGTAGACGTCTGTTAGGACCCAAAAGGGTTGTTCAACAGGAGTGAGGATGGGCTGGGTTGGTATGGAGATGGAAGCTCTGCTATTGCAGACGGTGGTGGTAGAGCTGGTGTCGGTGGTGGGAGTGTCTGCGTTGACATGATTTCCATTTGGTTGTCTAATTGGCATTGTAGGAAGTCTATCAACTCTGTTAAGGACAAGATTTCCTCTGAGATCTTCCATTGGAGGCTCGGCGACAAAGGGACATCCTCTGGATGGATGGGCAGGGGTGAGGGTGTTGTGAGGGGAGAAGAAAAATGTATGCTCTTCTTGTGTGAGCAAGAAGAGGACGGGAGCGAGGTGATGTTCAAGGTGTCGGAAAGGGAGGAGGGATATAGAGAAATTGAACCCCTTGTCATTGAGGTAGTCCAGGGTGGTTTCACATATCTGCAGAAGGACAGTCATTGGGTGCATCTCTCCGGGGTGATGGGTACCTGTCTCGCTCCAGGGGGGCTGGGCGAGAATGGTTTGAAGGGAATCATACAGCCCAAATAGCTCAACGAGCTGGGTGATGCTGGGGTTGTAGAGGAAGAATGGAATGGCCCTAAGGGCAGTGAGGGAGTCTCTGTCCTCCAGGAGTCTGGCATAGTAAATGCACCAGGCATATGGGGGGAGACAGTGGAGTCATTCAGAGAGGGGAAGGGGAGCATTTTCGCAGGACATCTACCAAGAGTAGTGGTAGGGGCAACTGTTTATAGGGCAGAAACACTGGTGTTCCTGGGCATGCTTAGGAATGTCAAGGTTGGGGTAATGTATTTGGAGTCTGGCTTGGGTAAAGGCAGCAGAAACACGGGAGATGGTGATAAAGAGTGAGCAGAGATCTTGCTTTGGCATTGGAACTCTGTCAGAGTTTATGCCAGTTCTTATACTCTTTTAGCATTGTCTTGGCATTCCCTAGATTGGATTCTGGTTCCCAAGTCTGCTCTGCGGCGGTGTATCCTTTTCAATGTATGAGGTACTGCCTTCAACCTTTCGAACCCCAATGATTGATGATGGATTTAATTTCATATTCCTCTTCCGCTCCAATTTGTTCCAGAGGGGGTCGGGTGAAGTTGGGTCTATGTTCTGGCATTTCCTGGTATGGGGAGAGTAGGGACGCGTGGAACACATTGTGAATTCTCCATTGGGCAGGTAGCCTCAGTTGGAAGACTATGGCCGATATCACCTTCATGATCTCGAAGGGACCAGTGCATTTCTAGGAGAGCTTTCAGGAGGGTACTTGGAGTTTCTGATTTCTGGTTTCAAGCCAGACCTTGTCTCCAACTTTCCATGGTTTGAAGTGAGAGAGCGTTCTCTCCTTCATTCGTTGTTGTGCCAACACGTGGGCAGCTTCTGCTTCTTTCCAAGCATCTTCCATACTTGAGAGTCTTTGCTCCAGGGCAGGGAGAAAGGTATGTCTGAGGGGTGGGTAGGACCGTGGTTCATATCCGAGGATCAGGAAAAAGGGGGATTTGCCGGTGACTGAGTGAGTGGCGGAGTTATGGGCAAATTCTGCCATTGGCAGCAGTTCCAACCACTTATGGGGTTGTCCCTCGCAGAAGATCCATAGATAGGTCTCTAGTTCCTGGTTGTACCGTTCGGTTTCTCCATTGGTTTGAGGGTGGTAGGCCGTGGATAGTGCTACGTCATACTGTAGCAGTCTGGCTAGCTTTTGAGTGAATGCAGAAGCGAATTGTGGGCCTTGATCGGATACAAGCTTGTTGTGCAGTCCATATTGCAGGAATACTTCTTCAAAGAAAAGACGGGCTATTCCAGCCACATCTACCATTTTCAAGCAAGGGGTGAGAATTACCCCCTTACTAAGGCCATGGTCGACCACGACCATAACTAAGTCAAAATCCCCCATGGGGGGCAGGTCAGTGATCAAATCCACTGATAGATTCTGGAATGGGCGGTGTCCTTCAAAGGTTAATGGGGTGACTGTGGGGTGTGTTTGGACTTTATTAGACTGGCAGATAGCACAGCCCTGGATGAACTTCTGGATGAACATAGAGAGGCCGGGCCACCAACAATCCTTGGAGAGTAGCGCCACCATGTGAAAGTGGCCACCATGCCCTCCCTCAAAGGATTCGTGGGTGGGAGGTGACGAGGTCTTTCCGGGCAGGTTCTGGGATGTATAACTGTCCTTTAAAATAAAGGCGATCTTCCAAAAAGGTCCAGTTGGCAGGGGTGGATCTGGCGAAGAGAGGTTCTCCCTTTTCCATTGCGTGGAGTGCAGAGATCACCAAGGGGTCTGATCTTGTGAAATTGCCAATCTTCTGAGATAGGGCAAGGTTGATTATCCGTACCTGATGATCGAAGGCATTTGATGGTAGGATCTGAACATCTTCATTATCCTGGGAGGTGTCAATTTCATCTCGATGTGATAGTGCATCGGCCAGTGCCATTTACGTGCCTGGGAGTGCCTGATATTCCATGTTGAAGTCTTGTAAAAACAGGAGCCACCTGGCCTGGGGAAGAGGGGCATCCTCAGGCAAAAAAGCCCCTTGTGCATTGCATGGACGACCTGTAAAATCAACACTCATTAGTTAGATGATACAGTATGACTGGACTTCAGTACTGTTCAAGAGTTTATGGTAGTTCCGATACAATTTTCCTCCAGGGCCAAAAAACTCGGTTTTGACATCTGGTATGGGTGACGATCTGGCAGCAGACCAATCTGGTGCCAATGATGACCAAGGAGCAAACCAATCTGATATAGGCAATGACCTGGGAGGAGACCAATCATCCTGCTGCCCATTGGTTTGACTTGAGGACCGCGTTAATGCCGGTGTTACGGTTAGTGAGGGGGTACTACCTTTTTCGCTACCAACACCACCCCTCACTCCGGGTCTATGGGACGACCTCCTCTTCGACTCCGGCGATCTCCTCTGGAATGGCAATCTCCTCACCCCAG
>JBBPSM010000086.1:0-26155 GCA_038093595.1 Butyriboletus regius
CTACACGAGTCCTGGCTCAAGGATGAGGGTATGTGGGTCGCGTCTGAACAGCACCAGCCTACAATGACCAAAGGCCAAGGCAATGACTATAGGTGATGAACAAAGTGGATTAGACTGGGGATCCAGTTGTCAAAATGTCTACTTTATATATGTTACAGGAAGGCGCACGGACCAGGCTGTGCGTGAGAGAGATTACTATATGTGGTTAAAGTAAAGAAGCGTTTGTGAGAGTAGAGATGACGGAAATGATTGTGGGAATAGATAAGGTGTGAAAGGAATGGAGATTAAAGAGGTGAGGCATGTCACGTGACTAAGTCTAGACCTAGGTCAGGTGATGGTTTCTCACGGTCACATGCACTGGTCACGTGATTTAGAAAGTGAAAGCGATAAAAAGTTTTGAAAATATTCATTATTATAACAGTGAGGGACAGAGCAGTGGTGGATTGTGTTGAATTTGGAGATGAAGAGACTGGTCATCTGAGTCAGCTTGGACAATGTTCAGTACATCATTCCATCAGAGAGAGTTAAAGGCTAAAAATGGACAGCGCGCGACGGCTAACAAAGAGTTCGATTCAGTCGTCGTGCACGATAAGCAACAGACTAAATATATTCACCTAACAAAGAGTTCGACTACGTACGAGTGAGTTTGAGTAGGTAGCGGGTATAATGGTATAAGCTTACCTCAGTCGTCGTGTGCGATAAGCAATGGACTGAGGTGCTGCGATAACAAGCGGTCTTTCTTATATACGGTACGACAAAGGGGAAAGGTACGAAAAAGGGTATTGTGTGCTCAGGTAACGTTGTGACACGATGTGGCATGCATGTCAAAAGGTGGAATGGAAACAGTGATGGGAGACAATGACACAATGTCGCATGACGAGTGATGGAAAAAGTTGAAATAGATAACAACTGCGTTGGCAGCTCGGGTCAGGGCTGAACAGCACGAGCTTGTGATCTCCAACACTCCCCCTCAAGCTGTGCGCAGCCCAAGTTCGCGCGCGAAATGCTTGACTTTCGGCGATGGGAGTGCTTTGGTAAGCACGTCAGCGACCATATCGTCGGTAGGACAAAAAATGAGGCGCATTTTGCCCTTGTTGATTATCCAACGAATGAAATGGAAGCGAATGTCGATATGTTTCATACGCGCATGATACTGATGGTCCTTCGCAAGAGTGATGGCGGACTGGTTGTCCGAGAAGAGTGTGATGGGGTGTGCGATGGATTCAAACAATTCGCCGATGAGCGAATGAAGCCAGAGTGCTTCTTTCGTCGTGTGAGTGGCTGCTACGTATTCGCTCTTGGTCATCAAGAGCAAGACGATCTCTTGCTTCTTTGAACTCCAAGATACCGCACCACCATCGATGAGGAACGCGTAGCCGGACATGGCTTTCCGGTCTTCAGCCATATTCCCATCAGTGTCGGTATAACCCATCAGGGGTTTTTCAATGCCGCCGTATGTCAGGCGCATCGCCTTGGTGCCGACCAGGTACCTGTAAATGCGCCGAACGGCGTCCCAGTGTGGCATTCCCGGATTTCTTGAGAAGCGGGAGATGGTGGCGACTGCGTATGAAATGTTGGGGCGCGTGCCGAGCACGGCATACATGAGCGATCCCACAGCCTCTCGGAAGGGGATGTGCTGCATTGTGGCGTAGCCGGAACCTGTGGAAGGCAACTGACTCAAGCTAAGTTTGGACTGAGGCTCTATGGGGGTGGACATGGGCTTCAATTCATTGAAGTTGAAGCATCGTATGATCAAGTCCAAGTATGACTGTTGGGACAATGAGAGCGTGCGCTCCTCGTGGTCTCAGGTTATCTCAATTCTGAGGAGCCAATGAAGTTCGCCGAGATCTGTGATCTCAACGTGCTCAGGAAGGTGCGATTTCAGCTCATCAATGAGCAGTGCAGATGTCGCAGCTATGGTGCAGTTGTCAACATGAACGACAATGATCATGAGGGAGGTATTCGTCCGCTTGACGAATACTGCTTGATCGACTTCGCACTGCTTGAATCCTATCTTTTCGACGAGAATCTCGACTAATTTCTGATACCAACGTCGACCGCTCTGTTTTAGTCCATACAGTGTCTTTCATAGGCAGCAAACAAGGCGAGGGTGCCGCGAATCGGCATAGCCAGGTGGCTGACGCATGTAAGTGCATTTGTCATCAGTAAGTTCGCCATTGAGATAAGCACCCTTAATATTGACTTGATGGAGTTTGAGATTTTGGCGAGCAGCTATGGCAAGAACAGTGCGAATGGATGCGAGCTTAGCGACAGGAGTGTAGGTGTCGAAATAGTCAATGCTGGGTACCTGTGAAAAACCCTGTGCAACGAGGTGGGCCTTGTATCTGACGATGTTTCTAGCGGCGTTCTTCTTCGCATGGAATACCCACTTAGAACCGACGAGGTTAGCTCCTGCAGGAAGCTCAACTAGCTCCCATGTACCGGCCCTCTGTAGTGTAGCCAGTTCTTCGTGTATCCCTTGCTCCCAATGAGGCCAGTCGGGTCAGCGCTTTGCCTCAGCGAGTGACACCGGTTCGAGCGCTTCGGCTGCTGCCATATGCTTGTTTAGGCACAGCACAAGTTCAACGTCATCATCGTAGTCAGCAATGGCGTGCGCTGCAGTGTGTGCTTCACGTGCGGTGTTATTGTCATCGGGAGTAGCTGGACCAGTATCTGGGTCAATTTCAGTGATCTGGTCAGGAATTTGCACACCGCGTGCTACTGCACGATCGGCAGCCTTGCTGTGGACTATGTCGAGAATGCGCTGACTGGGTTTGCGGACTCGCTTGGGACGGACCTGATTGCCTGGGTCTGGGATAGGTAGCATAGACTTATGAGTGATAGTGGATGTAACTGGCTGTGTGGCTGTTACTGGCGCGGTGTTGGGGGTATACGCTAGGGGAACTTCAATTTGATGTTCGTCTTCCTCCCCATCAAGGTTACCCAGCGTGTGGTCAAAATAAACATTGCGCTCGACCATCACGGTGTGGCGCGATGGCCAATAGACGCGACAACCGTATGCTGTTTTGTCATCAATTCCCACCCACCAGCCAACCTCCACGCGGCCACCCAACTTGTTGCCTCTCTCAACACGCACAAAAACCTTTGATCCCCACTCACGGATGGAGCTCAAATCAGGCTTCTTCCCAAATGCTGCCTCGTAAGGAGTTGATCCACCCAGGGACTTGGTAGGTGTCCTATTCTTCAACCAAATGGCATGACGCGCAGCTTCACCCCAAAGGGATTTAGGTAGCCTGCTCGCATGCAACATCGTGTGGACTCGTTCGAGTACCGTGCGATTCAATCGCTCAGCCACACCATTGTGTTGAGGGGTGTTGTGCGCGGTGAAGCGCTGCACAGTACCCTGGCGCTCTAGGTACAGTATGAATTCCTTCGATTGGTACTCGCCACCCCAATCGGAATGGAGCACCTTGACGCGCGCTGTGAGCTGGCGGTCGAGCCAGGCTTCAAACACCTTGTACACCACAAAGGTTTCACTTTTCCGACGAAGAACATGCATGTAGGTAAGCTGTGTCTTGTCATCCGTGAAGGTGATGTAGTAATGCCGATCACCGAGTGTAGCGATGGGTGAAGGGCCCCAGACATCCGAATAAACCAGCGCACCCAATGAGGAGGCATGCTCTCCCTCGCGCACCTTGGCAATAGGCTTGCGAGTGGCCTTTGCATAGATGCAGGACTCACAAAAGGTGCCCTCGTTCTTTGTAATGTTGAATACCAAACCTGTAACAAGTCCCTTTGCAGTGAGCTGACGAGCAACAGAGGGAGCGATATGGCCCATCCGGCGGTGCAGCTCCATAACGGTCACGGTCTCTGTGGCAGCTAGTGCGGTGTCGTAATCATGAACGATGCAGTACAGTCCTTTCGCAGTACGTGGAATACGACCAATAGTATCGCCATCTGACCCACGAATTGTACAATAGCCATCTGCAAAGGTTGTTGAGAGCCCAAGCTCATCAAGACGCCCTATTGAGACAAGGGTATATCCCACCGCAGGTGAGAAAAGGACTTCGGTCAGACGAAGCTTGCTGACGTCATAACCATTTGGGACTTCAATAATCATATCGCCTACACCTGTCGCACTGAATTGCTGGCGATTTGCCGCAGTAAATGGTTTCGAGGAGATAGTGGTGAGGCTTTCAAAGTGTTCGTGGTATGGGGATATGTGACGAGTTGTGCCCGAGTTGAAGAGTTCGACGCGGCGCACAGAATGGGAGTTGTCATTCGAGACTTCTAACGCTTCGTTCTCCAAGTCAGCGTGAGGATCCAGAGAAAAGCCAGCATTTGCTCGCAACTTTTCACCATCCTCATTGGCAGCACAGATGCTGTCGTCATCAGCTACCGAGGAGCGGTCGTTACATGGCACATCGGCCAAATCAACCCATTCGTCATCCGAGAACAATGTGGATAGCAAATCCGGCTGGAAATCGTCATCACCCGAGGGGTCAAAAACACCGAAGACACCCTCTTCATCATCATCACTGAAAGTCTCCATGTGAGCAGAGTGCTCAGTCGTGGATGAGGTGGGCTTCTTTGCGCTGTTGTCACAGTCTGTTGGCGACTTTTTGTGAAAGGAAGCAAAATGTTCTGTGGAGCCACAATCCCAACACTTGGGGGGCTCTCAGCCAGAGTTGCCGCGGTGCATATGGTGTCGCGCTCCTCTACCTCGTCCTCGATGTGGCCTGCCAGTGGGGGGTGGGCCCACTGCCAGAGCTTCATCGTAATCCTTCGTAGCATAACGAGCAGAGTTCTTTGCCTTCTGGCGATCAGCCTCCTCGGCAATAATGGAGATCAAGACATCAGGCTCAATTGTCTTTGTAGAACTAAAGAGCCTAGCTGCAGCGAGTTGGCTGGATGCGAAATTGGCAAGAGAGGTCGGGAGGAATTTAATAATGGTTGAGTGGTAATCCTTCTCATTGATTGCAACACTGACTGATGCTAACTTGTCATGCTTTGTTCGCAAGGTATCAAGGAACTGGCGGACATCAGTGCCCTTGGGTAACTTCAATTCGAGAAACTGGGTATGCAGGTCCATTTGTACGTATGTACCCTTCTCGGTGTACTCTTTGACGATCTCGGTCCACATAGCATGTACAGAGGCGAGGTTCCGAACGCGCAGAGCCGTGGAATCAGGAATCCACTGAATAAGGAGGTGTTTCGCCAATGCTTCATTCTTTCACCACTTGTTTACTTCAATTGTCTGATCAGGTGTCAAAGGATCGGAAAAGGAGGGTCGATTGATGCTGCCATCAAAATAACCCCACAGCTCCTTCGCTTTATCGTGCACGATGACTGAGTTGAACTCTTTGTTAGCCGTCGCGCGCTGTCCATTTTTAGCCTTTAGTTACTGCGGATGTATAGGGAAAAAACAGACCGTTTTTACCACTTTGATTTTGGCAGCGTACGCATTGTCGAGTAGTTCCTGGTGATAGTCATTGAGGCATCCTGCTTATAGGGGTAGTAAGCGGAATGCGTCTGGTGTTCCAAGCGTCTTGTGCCAGTCTCTGCGTATTTTTCCTTAATAGAGGAGAAGCGCATGTTTGCGGTATTCACTTGGGTCATGTCTCCAGTTGTGGCCTTCTATGGCTAACCAGAACTGTCTGATCATGTCTAGCTGCTCTATTGGCCAATTCTGTTGTCTCATGGCATTGAGCATCCTGTAGTTTGCTTGACCAAATTCCTCCCAAGAGAGCAACTTGTCTTTGATTTTGTGCTTTTTTGCTTTGACGGAAGCGCTGGTTTGGAAGATGGGGCCTTTGTCTGTTTGAACGAGCATGAGCAGGTCCTCATCCCCGGAGCCTTCTTCTTCTGCCTTGTGAATGCCTCTATTTGTGAAATAGTAGAGGGGGACTGTTGCCGACCCAAATCCTAAGAAAGGACTCAATCTGCACAACTACTAGACTTGCTTATAGAGAAAAGAGGATGATGGGGAAACCCAACAAGAACTTGACTGGAGTTCTTGGGGCGTTGACATTCAGTCTTATATATTACTACATGTTGTTTGTACATATTGACTACTGGTCTATGCGTCAGGTACAGTAGGGTCTAGGATATGATATCATAGATAAGAGATGACGTCATAGGTCTAGGTCATTCTAGACTCTGACGGAAATTAAAGATAAGGGCATTAGAGCGGCCGAGAAGTCTGAAGAAATAGGCCGGTCTAGAGGGATCATGTGATTAGTCATGTGATGTTCACACGGTCATGTGATGTGAAAAAGAATAAATGAAAATGAGTTCGTAATACTACCCCCCTCCTATGGTTCGCATTCCAGGCGAGACCAGATAGGGACAGGAGTTGTGAAGGTTTCGTAGGGTTTAAATAAAGAGTCAAAGTTGGCCTGAAGCATTCGTAGCTTACGAGGCGAATTGGGTTTTCTTTTATAGAAGTCCATTATGGCTGCCTTAGCCAAGGATAGATTACTTTCGGGTTCCCAGGTTCGATCTTCATCACTGTATCCTTTCCAGTGGACGAGAAATTCCAGGCATCGCCCTTTGAGCCGTGAGTCTACTATGTATTCGACTTCGTACTCTTCGTTTCCTTCATCGGTAACCTGGACTGGTCCAGGTTTATAAGTAGGTTGTCCGTGAAGTCGTTCCTTGTATGGCTTGATATGACTAATATTAACGACAAGATGGATTTTCATGGAAGAGGGGAGCTTAAGCTCAACCGCATTTGTTCCAACCATCTTAATTATGTCATATGGACCCAGCCATCATTCGGTTAATTTAGGAGATTGCCGAGTTTGGGTTAGGTTAAGGTGATCCGTTGATAACCAGACCTTGTCTTTCAGCTTATAAATAGGAGCGTCGCTTCTTTTCTTATCGGCTGATGATTTCATCCTGTTTTTGGCTTTTTCGAGATTTTTTTTGACTTGCTCTAACGTCTGAGCGAAGTCGTGGGAGAAGTCCGAGGCTGCCGGAGCCTTTATGTCAAGTGGTTCTATTCCCATTCATGGAGCATATGAGTGAGTGACTTCGAATGGGGACTTTCCGGTAGCTGAATGAACCTTGTTATTATATGAAAATTGCGCCAGCGCAAGCCAATTGGCCCATTGATTCTGTTTTTCTGCCATAAAGAGGCAGAGATACTGTTGGAGATCTTGGTTGACTCTTTCGGTTTGTCCATTGGTTTGGGGGTGGAATGCCGTGGACATTTTGAGATTGATCTGTAGCATCTTGGCCAGATCTTTCATAACTTGGGCAGAGAATTGGGGTCCGCAATCAGATATAATAGAACATGGAAGTCCGTGTGTTTTCCAGACGTGGTCACGGTATAGCTTTGCCGTGCCGAGTGACGTAATAGTTTTAGTCATGGGAATAAATACGGCTTCTTTGGAAAAGTGGTCTACCACCACGAGAATGGTGTCGTATCCGTTGGACGTTGATAGATCCGTAGTGAAGTCCACGGAGATGTCCTGCCAGGAACCTTCTGGAATAGGATTAGAAAGTAATTTGCCGGCCGGGGCAGCATTTGACGGTTTCATCCGAGTGTATTTTTTGCATCGGGAACAATAGTCTTTAATGTCCGTTCGGATACCTTGTCATATGTAGTAGCGTGAGACTAACTCGTAAGTTTTCTCTGCGCCACTGTGTCCGGCTAAGGTGGAGTCGTGATATAACATTATAATGTCCTGACAGAGTTCTTTTTCCTCAGGTACGTAAATTTTCTTTTCTAAAAGGACCAGTCCTTCGTTTGATAAGGTGGAACCCTTTGGTTCGCCTTCTTTTAATTTAGATTGGGCGTTCCAGACTGCCTCCATTATCTTTTCTTCTTCCCCTTTTACATTAATTACTTCGTTCGTCCTGCAAACACGTGATTTGGGTATTACCGTTATGCCTTTATTATCATTCTCGATTTCGAGCATGTGGTCTTCGTGTCAGGAGAGGGCGTCAGCTTTCCCCATTTGGGTGCCAGGCTTCTTTACCAATAGATAGTTGAACTGTGTAAGATACTGAGCCCATCTGGCCTGTCTCCAGTTCAAATCTTGTGACTTCATGAAATATTGAAGGTTGGCATGATCTGACCATATTTCGAATTGGTCTTTCATTCCTTCTAAATAATGTCTCCATTGCTCTAGAGCAAGGATTATGGCCAGCATTTCTTTATCGGCGATCATATAGTTTCTCTGTTCAGGGGATATACTGTGGGAAGAGAAAGCTACAGGGTGCCATTTTCCTTCTTTTTCTATAGATAGCACAGCACCTGTTGCGAAGTCTGATGTGTCGCACTCGAGCCTAAACATTTTGTCGTTATCTGGATAGGTGAATATGGGTGCTGTGGTGAATGCTTTCTTTAGCACATCAAATGCTCATTGTTCTTTTTCGGTCCATGTCCATTTCATATCTTTCTTTGTTAGGTCGTTCAACGGCCTAGATTTGATGGAAAAGTCCTTTATGAAGTGTCGATAAAAGTTTGTGAGGCCAAGGAAGCTTCTAACTCCTTTTACGTTTTTAGGCGTTGGCCAGGCTTGGATAGTGTCTGTCTTTTCTTTCTCCATTTCGACTCCATCGGCTGATATGACCATTCCCAGGAAGTCTACTTTAGGTACTTTGAAGAAGCATTTTTCGGGCTTTAGGTATAAGTTATTTTCCTTTAGCCTTCATAACACTTTGAGGACGATTTCGTCATGCTTCTTTTCGTTGTTGTCTGTAAAAATAAGGATATCATCGATGTAAACAATTACGACTGCTTGCAGATCATGGAAGATATCATTCATCATCGTTTGAAACGTGGCCGGGGAGTTACAGAGTCCGAAGTACATCACAAGAGGTTCGAAAGCTCCCCTGTGACAGACGAAGGCAGCTTTCCATTCATCGCCTTCTTTGATTCGTACGTTGTTGTAACCCCATCATAGGTCCATCTTTGTGAATAATGTAGCCCCTTTGAGCTTGTCAACAAGCTGCACTATAAGCGGCAGGGGGTAATTGTTCTTTATTGTGCCCTCGTTTAAATAGCGGTAATCTTGTACCATTCGTTTCTTATTGTCCTTCTTAGGTACGAAGAATACCAGTGATGTTTGTGGAGATTTTGAGGGTCTAATATACCCTTTTGCTAGTTGATCATCGATGAAAGCGGAGACTTCGTCTTGTTCCATAGGGGAAAGGGGAATTAGTCGACCCTTTTTAGGTTGAAACCCTTCCTTCATTTTGATCGCATAATCCCACGGTTTTTGGAGTGGCATACGTTCCGAACTTTTCTTCGTGAACGTGTCGAGGTATTTGTGGTAGCGCTTGGGTACCATCTCCTCAATCGTGGGTTCCTTCTTCTCCATAGGCTTATCCAGAGCCTGGAGTCGTCGGTATACGTAGGGCATGTTGTTGAGTTCCTTTTCCTCTAGGGATCTAAGGAACACGGATTCATATGACAATAATTTACAGGACTGTGGGCACCTGGTTAAACTGACGTCGCCTGTTTGCCAGTTTATACTTGGGTTGTGTTTCATCAACCAGGTGTATCCTAAAATAATCAGATTTTTACCAAGATCTATAACTTCTGCCGTCATTATTTCGCAGTATCCTTTGTAGTCTACAAGTATTCCAGCATTGTGGGTAATGCTTCCTGCCGAGTTCTTTGTTCCATCAACATTGTAGACCGGAATAGGACAAGCGAGTTCTTTAACGAGGATTTTGTGGGCGGCGATCCACTTTCGATCAACGAAGATCCCATTTGCTCCACTGTCTAGGAGTGCCTTAGTTGTCATGCACTTTTTCTTATCCATAGACGATGCGACGTTGATCTCTAGACAGATTTCGAGTTTTTGATTTACGGACCATATAAGGATCCATTCTGGGGTTTCTGACATAATTTTTTTGTTTTTATTAAAAACTGAATTAAGCCTGCATTCCCATGCAGCAAGCTCACTTTCGTGAGTCCCAGTTTCGGTAGAAGAAAGCGTAGATAGATCGGATTTCATATTGAAGAAGTCCTGTTCTTCTTGTCCATATTCTACTTCTAAATATGCGTATTTATTTTGGCCGAGCACTGCATCAGGCCATTTTTCTGCTGACTTAGGCAACCGAGCACCCGGTTCGCTCAATTGCCTTTGCCTTTTTCCATGTCTTTCATATCATAAAAGAAGGCCTTCATGGTCTCAAAGTCCATCCCTTCTAGGGATCAAATTCTCGAATCCTCCTTAGGGCTTGTGCCCAAATCCAATTTGTCCGAATCCCCAGTCGAAGCAGCTCGGACACTGCGATACTTCAAGCACCTTCGGCTATGCCCTCCCCCAAGGAACTTGCACTTGGTGCACTCCTTTTTCGGTCTTGGGCACGCTTTAGCCAGGTGCAGGCCTTGGCAGTTGAAGCACTTGCCTTTTTGGGCTGCATCAATGTCCATAGGCTCGCCTCGTCCACCATAAGTTTTTGCGTCTGACGAAGAGGCGGCTTGTCCTTGGTTTCGTGCGTTTTGCCAGATGTGCCCCTGGTTGCCTCTCATAGCGAAGGCCTCGATGTTGTTGCCATATGTTTTTATCACCTTGACATAGGCTTCCACCATTGTTTCTCTTTCGCCATTTTGGAAGATCAGGCAAATGATCTCTTCCCGAGTATTCCTCTCCAGGAAGTATATACCCATGGGGTTTCCGACATCTGCCCTTTCGTATAGGGAGATCCATTTTGTGAGATAGTCTTTGGTCCTCTCACGTGGACCTTGTTTTAGCTCAGTGAGTTTCGCGAGCGCTTGGTCTATTTCTAGACTGGGGAGGAAACGGGCCTTGACTCTTTTTGCCAAGTCCATTGCATCGGGTCATAGATGCTTGTTGACCCCTAGATATTTTTGTAACTGGTTCCAAGCCCAGCTACCTGCTCCGTTTTTATCGCAACCTTCCTTAGTGCCGATGCATGTCCACACGGCGATGCATCTGTTTTTGTTGGAGGTAAAGGTATCCTTGTTCATTTTGAGGTACACTCCAATCTTGACCCACCATTCATTGAACTTTTCATAAGAGCTGTCGTACATGCCTGGGTCAGGGCAGACTTCGACTTTCTTGGATATTTTGACCTCAGCACGAGGTTGCGCTGTGGCCTGTTCTGCGTCCCTTGCCCTTGACTGAGCACTCCTGACGTCTTGTTGGAGCTGCATTATTGTGGCCTGCAGGCCTGTGATGAGAGTGGCGAGTTCTTCATTGGATGCCATTGTTGGTGGCCTTGATGAGAGTGGTGGGGAGAGGGTTAGGTCTTCGGATGAGGTGTTAGGATCTGAGGGATCGGTGAGTCCTCTGAGGCCCCAATTGTTTGACAGCGTGGTTTAGTTGTTCTTCTAGTTCTGGGTCCTGTGGAACTGCGAAGGTGCGAAGGGGAGATTGCGGGTTTCTTTGGTAAGGGAGCGGACCAGGCTCTGGGAGGTCTTCGTATATATCGTCGTTTAGGAGGTAGGAGACGTTGAGCTCCTCTTCTTTAATTTTGGGATAAACTAGCTTGGAGATGTTATTTGGGTCCACTGAGGGAGTTCTGAAGAAGAGTAGAGCTTCGTCCTCATACTCAAACTTCACGTAGGCGTCGTAGTTCATAAACCAGCCCACTCAAAGGTAAAAACCTGAGTGTCGCTAAAGCTGGTAGATACTTGGGCCAATAGCCTTCCCAACGTATCACGTAGGTACTTTGTATGTAAAAAAACTTTTAATGTGCCTCACAAGGACATGGAAACGTATTCCCAGAAGAAGTAGAAGGAGTTTGGGGCGGTTTTTAAATGCGTTCGACCCGCTCGAGGGTACCCCTGGTGCGCCCTAGATAGCTAACACCCTTCTGACACTCTAGTGCGCCGGTGTACGTATAAAGGAGAAGATGCCAAGTGGCAGTATAGAAGTAGAGATAATCCCCTTAAGCCTGGAGTCCGGCTATATCCCTTTAACGCTAGGGGCTGCATGTAACAATGTGCAGAGAGAGTAGTTTTGGTGGTGATAGTCAAGTTCTAATGTTGCCAACCCAAATCCTAAGAAAGGACTCGATCTGCACAACTATTAGACTTGCTTATAGAGAAAAGAGGATGATGGGGAAACCCAACAAGAACTTGACTGGAGTTCTTGGGGCGTTGACATTCAGTCTTATATACTACTACATGTTGTTTGTGTATATTGACTACTGGTCTGTGCGTCAGGTACAGTAGGGTCTAGGATATGATATCATAGATAAGAGATGACATCATAGGTCTAGGTCGTTCTAGACTCTGACAGAAATTAAAGATAAGGGCATTAGAGCGGCCGAGAAGTCTGAAGAAATAGGCCAGTCTAGAGGGATCACGTGATTAGTCATGTGATGTTCACACGGTCACATGATGCGAAAAAGAATAAATGAAAATGAGTTCGTAACAGGGACATAGTCTCCTTTCCGTAGCTTGGTGAGCACATGCTGGGGAGGGAGGAGGAGCGCCATGGCCGGGAGTGGCCTGTCCAGTATTGGCGCAAATTTGTTCTTGTATTTCTTCTTCTCCTCCTTTCTCGCTTCTTCCTCTTCTTGGAGCTGAAGTGTGCGCTGCTGCTCTGCCTCCTGCTCAGCTTGTAAGTGATTCTGTCTTTTTTTGGCTGCGCTGGCTTCTAGCTGGCACTCCCAGGCCTCGATGTCTCTGGCATGGTTGATGGTCCATAGCACTCTGAGAGTTTCTACAGCTTCATTGTTTGTTTTACCGTCTACCGTGAAGATGAGTCTTTCGTCCTCAAAATTTGGTAGTGCGTAGTCTAGGCAGCATTCCTGAGTGGAGTCTGCCATGTTCTGTGCTCGGAGGAAGGTGACTGTCAATAGGCGATATGATGACAAAAAGAAAAGAAAATGCGAGCATGGTTCTGCTCGAGCTAGTTGCAGAGGTGGCAGGAAGAAGAAAGCACACCACTTTGCTTAGCTCTCACGCAGACCTCATCCATACACTGCTTCGTGCCTCCGCTTACGTAGGATACCAGCTACACACCCAAATGAGGTAATCACTTCTTCAGTACTGCATGAAAAGTGACTAGTAGATATTGTGTGAAATATTGAGATGAGATTACCACGGGATTTATAAAATATTATGATACGTTGTCTGGACCAGGGCTCAAAATATGACATGAGCGAGAGCAAACAAACAGGATACCCATTTGATGACGCCCATAGCTGTAGTAAGCATCATGTCATGGTCAGCCAGATCTCCAATGGCCGATGCTGTGTGGTCATACACGCACGATACCTGCCAAGTACCTGAGACCAATGCGTGTGCAATATCACTCAGGTATCTAGCCAGCAACCAGAAATCAGGCTGGCATTGGAAACACAGCAATGAAGACTTTTCACTTAGACAAGACTAGCTCCTTGAATGGGGAAAATAAAACTGAGACTGGTGGCGCATTCAAGTTGACTAGGCTGGCAGGGCATACTATGGCGCTCCAAACCCCCCCAAAATCATAGTTGAGTGTGCGCAATGTAGTAGTTCCATGCACGAATTTTTTTAGGACTTAGACTCGGGCATGTAGTTTAGAAAAGCACATAGTAGATACTACAAAGCACTACTAATAGAGCTGCATATTACTTGAGTGCCAACTTGAGTTGTTCAAAGCGATAGGCATCATTGTCACGGACACCATCGGAGTGAGCACATGCACCAGCACGCTGGCCAAGATATTGGTACTGGGTCTTGTCGATAAGATGGAGATGTTGATGCTCTTCTGGCGACTCTGCACCAGCCATCAAGTAATGGAAAATATGGAAATTCTGTTCACTGGGTGGATCAGCTGCCACTTGGTTGTGTTCAAGTCTGTGGTGTATGTTGGAGAATCGACTCAGCGTTTGAAGCGACATTTGTGAGGGTTGACAGCGATGGGGGCCTGGTATACGATTGGCATCATCATCGCGGATACTGTCAGAGCAAGCGCATGCACCAGCGTGCTGGCCAAGGTATCAGTACTGGGTCTTGTCAATAAGGTGGAGGTGTTGACGCTCCTCTGGCGATGCAACAGCCATCAAGTAATGGAAAATATGGAAATTCTGTTCACTGGATGGATCAGCTGCCACTCGGTTGCATTCAAGTCTGCAGTGTATTTTGGAGAATTCACTCGGCATTTGAAGCAACATTTGTGAGGGTTGACGGTGATGAGGGCCTGGTATAGATGGTGTCGAACACAAGGCACTCATGGAGACAGGTGATGCACACTCGAGAAGAGGGTCACGACATTGTTGCTAGTCGACCATCGCCCAGGGCAACATTGTTCCAGCTGCAGGAAACCAACCTGATGGAAAGAGAAATGTGTCAGTATCCTTGTTCACTGCTTACATTTGACACCCACTTCCAAGTGCCAACCCCCTTGTGGCCTGTCGAATACAAGTCCGTCACTATCTCGGATGAGACTTATGATTTGTTTTGCCATTAGGAAAAGTTCAGACTATCATATGATGAAACTTTCATGCACATTTGAGAGTTAAATCACACTGAATTTTTTTTTTTTTTTTTTGGGGGGGGGGAGGTTGGAGCGCCATAGCGTACAGGTAGTACTGAAAGTGAAGACAGGTAAACATCAAGACAGTGTTGCAATCAAAGGGTAGGAATAGAAAAGAGAAGCTACTTGGCGACATTCATTCCAAACCCAGAGACGGACTTGCTTGTGTACATTTTTATTCTCCAAGTTGTCAGTTGTATCAATCACACTTTCCACGAGTGTGCCATCCATCCATCCTTCGATGAAAGTATCTTTGGGGAGAATACAAGAGTCCCAGATTGGCCAAATGCCTGCTGGAAAATTAGGATATGCAGCAACATATGCAAGCCAGAACACGTCTCAGTCCTAAGTCCAGTGCTGGAATTGGTTGGGATTTGAGACAAGCCACCATTGAACGCTGGCACAGAGAGACGCCCAGTGTCTGGGATTGAGGTAATGAAAAGTAGAGGAGAGAGGCAGGAATGAAATGGATAATGAGTTGTTATTTGCCCTGGAAACCACGCAGTCATTGCCTGTGAGCTGTAAACCCAGCTAAGTAAGACTGGTTCTGGGGAGGTGAAGAGCTAACCTACCGACTGGGAATCACAGTAAAATGCTTTTTCTGGCACAGTACCGATAATTGGACTAATAAAGGAGCAGTATTCTTGAGCAATGGTGACAGAAACCTGGATGGGCTGTAACAAATTAATGCCAAGTTGCGCTAGCACAAGGATACTTGACACACGATCGTGTTGTGAAGGAGATGTCTTGGAAGTGTGCTGGAGAAATAAATGAGAATCAGCTGCACATATTGAGTCTGCGCTTCATCATCAAAGTAAATGGTTGAGTAAATGGTTGACAGCATTGATGGCGCCATCAGCAGGACATGGATTGCAAGCACTTGTCACACTGGCACTGCGGCTGAAGACGTTGAACTGAAGGCAAGCAAACCTCAATTTGTTATAATAATGAATATTTTCAAACTTTTTATCACACTAAACTTTCACTTTTTAAATCACGTGACCAGTGCACGTGACTGTGAGAAACTATCACCTGACCTAGGTCTAGACTTAGTCACGTGATATGCCTCACCCTTTTAATCTCTGTTTCTTTCACACCTTATCTATTCCCACAGTCATGTCCGTTATCCTTGCTCTCATGAACGCTTCTCTACTTTACCCATACATAGTAATATCTCTCACGCACAACCTGGTCCGTGCGCACTTCTATAACCTATATAAAGTAGACACTTTGACGACTGGATCCCCAGTCTAATCCACTTTGTTCATCACCTATAGTCATTGCCTTGGCCTTTGGTCATTGTAGGCTGGTGCTGTTCGGACATGACCCACATACCCTCTTCATCGAGCCAGGACTTGTGTAGCCTGCGAGACGTAAGATCTGAGCCGTGTGCTGTGTAGTGATTCCCACTTGCAACACAATTCACATGACCCAAACATGTGAAGTGAAGCTTTAAGCTGAAATGTTGAAGACGGTCCATCAGGCAATGAGACTCCACCTCTGAGATGGCACTCAATTATCGGATCGATGGGGAAAGTAAGTGTGAACTCAAACAAGCATTCTACTAGTTGCACATGATTAACCTCACAATTTCAAAGTCTTGCAATTTTGTGATTCAAAGTGCCAGTGCGTGAAATGTACAGTTTGTCCTCTGCTGAAGGGTGAACTGCACACGATGAAACGTCGACATGTTAATAAACATTGTGACACTTCTTGTCATCGCTGACATGCAAAGGCTCATCAGCAGTAAGTACCCAGCAACAATAGTAATGTCCGAGTTCATTCCTGATGCTCAGGTGGCTTGTACAACCTCTATATGTGTCATCGCAGGACGACGGGGGTTTCAGATATGATAATGACATAGACATCTACAACAGTCTAGAGCCAGTTCTTTGTGATCAGTCATCGACATCGAATCCACTGCCTCACAACCCCCTGGTAAGCTCTCCTGCTTTACCAATGCATCAAGAACCTTTGACGAGCACGATCCCAACACCTGGAGACCCTAATCTCACCACTACAAACCCATCGGACAAGGCTCTGCTCTGCTCACTTTGGAGCGAGGAATTCCAACAGAATACATATGATGTATTTTGCGATCACAGTGCTGACCTCTTTTCTGAGTTGCAAGAAGCTCTCCACAATAAAACCTTCATCCCGGATAGGATGGTTCTTCCCCCACCTCCAGACAAACTCATGGATGAAGCAGTGGAAGAGGATGATCAGCCAGATACACAATATCCTTTGGTTATTTTTGCTCTTCTTGCCGTTTCTCACCTCCTTGACATTCTAGGTCAATTTGAGATCCCTATTAAAGAGCCTTGGATGAATGTGCCGGCTGATAGCCCATACTATCCTTGGCCATCAAAGTCGGTAGGTCACTGTATTTCAGTCCTATGATCACTGATGTTTGATCACGTATACTCCATAGCACTTCCTTACAGCACTATTTTTCAGTTCCGCATGCCTTCCATTTTCTCTGGTGCAAAAAAAAGCAATTCTGAGCTGGGCAAAGGAACTAGGTGTTCTGGATGTCCCAACAATTCACTCCATCCAGAAAATTATGGAGCAAATTTGTGATGCTATCAGAAATCCCTCAGAGAAGATCACATTGACGGCGGAAAGTGTTTTTTACATTAATAACGTGGGTCGAGCAATTGCGAAGATAATTGCCCTGTTCCATTTCTATACTTTATTGATGCATTCCGAAGGACTATGCAAATCCACTCATACACTTTGCTATGCAAGACTATCCAGAAGATGTGTGTGGTGGTATGTCAGAAGTGTTTCACGGAAGGAAAATGCTGCTAGAGGCACCCTCACCCCCTGCCGCTCGTGTCCGAGGAAAGGTATACTTCATGAATGAGATTTTACGGACTGAGTCCAGGGAGTATTTTTTCCCAGAGCGTTTTTTTCTTGCATCAAAAATTGAGAATCAAAGTTCAACTGCTGATGTCAGTCATGCAGATGAAAAGATCCTCTTTGCATTTGGACGCACTGCTACATATTCTCCTGTGCATTCACTGACACTTAGTTATTCATCAATAATTATTTTTCTAGGAAGGCTTTATTGTCAATGATGAGCAAGAAATCATACCAACATCCATATTTCAGGAGAACTATAAAGACTTATGTGCAATACCTGGAGAGTTGGTCTGTGGTCTCATAGGTAAGTAGCAAATGCAAATGAAGCCTTTGATGCCCAAGAACTCATTCGTTTGCTAGAGTCATCAAAGCAATTCGTGAGTCTTGACCTAAATCCACTCCATCAAAAAGCAGCTGGTCGGATGGTCTACACAGTACTGTTGATCATATTCATGGACGATGTTTCAGGAAACATCTCCAAACAATGGAATAAGCATCATGCGGTATATATGTTGAATGCAAACTTACCTCATGAAATGCTAGAAAAAGAATTCTGTGTCTGTTTTGTCACTTCTTCACTACATGCGACACCAATGGAACTCATGGCGGCAATGAAAGCCTCGATCCAGTAGGTTTCCTCTATATTCTGATACTATGACATGATGTGAAACTACCTCAGAAAGGCAAACGAATCCACTGTTGTCACATGGGATTGCAAGGAAGAAGAGGAAGTTCTCCTTCTTTTATATGGCTTGTTTCTTGCTGGCAATAATCCCATGCAGGCTGAGGAGTGCAGCCAGATCGGCCTCAGTGGTAACCACTTCTGTCGAACATGCACTATGGACAGTACAAAGGAATACAAAGCAAGTGAGGTTGGATACAATAGTTTATTCACTGTAAGACTGTACATGCTCTCCCGAAACAAGTGTACTGACAAATATGAAGGAGGGGACACCTCGGACAGCCGAGCAAACAGCAGCAGTGATCAAAGAACAAGTAAAGCTATCACTGCATTCTAGAGCAACAGAAAAGCTCAAGACTTCAGTGGCTTCCACTGGTGTTTGTGACTCGACAATGAGCACCATCATTCATATGTTGGTGGAGCTTGGAAAGCAGCTGCGAAAATGAAAAACCAGGCAATCAGTAAAGCCAGACGAGATTGGACAAATTTTGGAGATGAAGCTGGAGGAGATGCTGGGGGGTAAAAGCATACATGACACAATGAATCCGTTGATAGGGATGGACAGTATGTATCACCTTTGAAGTCTCACTGCATTTTTCTGTCGCTGACACACTGTATGCAGGAATCCTCAATATCCACATGGATACTCCCACCAAGATCCTACATACAGTTCTCCTTGGTGTCATAAAATATTTTTGGGGCCAAACAGCTTTTATTCTCGAGAAGTCGAGGTCACTTGATGTGTTTCAAAGCTGCCTTGACTCCATTGACAAAAACAGCCTGAATATGCCATCTCTGAATGCGGACTACATCTGTCATTACAAAGGCAGCTTGATTGGAAAACATTTCAAGAGCCTTGCACAAGTTATGCCATTCCTTATTTATGATCTCATCCCCAAGACAGTTCTGGATGACTGGATGGTGATTGGTGAACTTGTGGTCCTTATTTGGCATACGAGTATTTTGGACATGGAGAAGTATCTCGCAACCTTGACACACACCATCCATGACTTCCTCAATATCACTGCCCAATGCACACTGAGCATCCTAATCAGCAAGTCAAAATTCCACTTCCTTGTCCATCTCCCTGCTTATATTCGACAATTCGGTCCCAGCATCATTTTCTCAACTGAGCACTATAAATCATTCAATCATGTATTCCGTCTGTCTTGCATCCATAGTAATCGTCAGGCACCTAGCAAAGACAGTTGCAAAACCTTCACACACCACGACATCGTCAAGCACATCGCTACCGGAGGATTCTGGTTTGATAGCTACCAAATGAGATGGGTGAGGGGCGGCGAGGAGGTGCAAATCTACCTCCAAACACAACCCACACAAGCTCAATTGCTAGGAGTCGATTTCTGCAACCCAAAAACAACAGGTGAGGTTCATGCATCTTGACCCCACAAACGACCAATCGCTCAAACTCCATTTCCACAGTCAGAACTGGTTCAATCCTGAATCCCTCAACGAGGAAAGACTCTGAGTTGTCAATCAATTCCCCCCAATCATCTCATACTCATTGTGCTTTGCTTGTGGAGATTCCTGGAACTCGGAGATTCTTGAAAGGTGCATTGTTCATTACTTTGGGTGGGGAGAAAGCAGTGCTGGGTGGTCGCATCATATTTTACCATGCCGCTCATTCAAAGGTTGCAATCAGCTTCATACCCCACACTTTATCGTTAATCATATTTTGCTTTAGAATGTCATTGGTCAAATTTCAGAAATTCTCCTCGCATCTGAGGAGCCAAGGATTGTCAAGCGTATCATCCTCTGGCTCTTCTCCTTCAAGGATACTCTCCATCCACTGGTACAATTATCAGTTCTCGAGCTTACTGATAAGGAGGCCGTAATCCATGGTTTTCAGGTAATTTTTTTCTCAAGCAGTCGTCAGCCAGCACATTCTGATCTCCAATATACTTAGAATGTTATCTGTCTTGTCAACGTTCAGCACAACTGCATTGATGCTGCATGTGTCGATCATACAGATGTGTTTCTTCAACAAGAGCAAATCCTTACATCGCACACAAAGGCAATTGTTAAGCATCTTCCGACACGGTCCTTTTTCCTCAACACCTACTCTATTCACAATTATATTCACATCAAATCTGTGCTCCCCAAAGCGCTTCATGACAGTCCAATTCAAGCTATGGATGTTGATGCCATCCAAAAGCTTGCTGTCATAAAAATAAAGGAGAAACAGGCCAACCAAGGTGCTACAAGCACTGACACAATGCCTGCTGGCCCAGAGAACCAACATCCAGCATTCGAGCATGCTATAAAGAAGCCCCGTGAAAGGAATGCCAAAGAAACAAAGACAAAACCTAAACCCAACATCTCAAGTGTTGCCAACCAAGGCAATATGTGAGAGAGAGAAAGGCAATTTCAAGACTAAGGAATACAAGTGTTAACTACTAACTACTTATATAGGCTTATCCTTGGTGCATGGACCATGCTATGCTATGATGTCGTAGAGTACAGGGTATGACATCACAGGAATGAGGAAAATACTAGTCCAATAGCAAAAGAGACATAGATGGAATGAGATGCATGTGCTAAGCGCATGTAAGTGAAATGGTAGTCCAGAGCACGTGAGGTGTGGCTACATTGTAAAAGGTTAATAGATTAGAATGAAAGATAAAATGAAAAAAGAATGGAAGCACGAGAGGCACTGCATAAATGATCCGTTAGATCGGATATCGAGATTAGATCGCATCGGGGGATGGATCCTGTCTTGGACAAGGGATCATAAGATCCGATGGTATAATCTAGCGTAAGCTTGATTAGTACTTGGGACGTAAGCATAATGGTGTAAGCCATTAGTGAAGCGTTGGGGGAAACATGAGTTAGAGTCATCACGAGACTAGAGCAGTACAAAGCAGCACGCCTGGTGCAGTTTATAGGCATGCAGGCCTTGTACACGGTTTAGGGTCATGTGATGGACTGGGGATAGCTGTAAGGCTACTTGTTATCGTATGGTGGCGGATACGATAGGTAGGGGGTATAGTATCGGAGGAGTACTATGTGTAGTGTTGCATTGGTAGGATGGATGCAACTAGTAGGATGAGGATACGAGTAGTAGGTGGTAGGCGATATGGATGTGGTATCGCTTAGGGATTAGATGGGGTATTTATATGTAGGCTAGGATGGAGGTTGGTAGATGGGGGAATATGATGGTGTAGAGGATGTCGTATTGGGGCATATACGACTAGGTATTGGGGGAAAGGCGATATAGGATACTAGGTATTGTAGGATGGCGACTATGATGGTAGTTGGGGAATGGGCGAAGGATAGTGAGTAGTTCATAGGAGGAAGGCTACGAAAGGTAACTTGTGGATACGGAGGGTGTATGATAGCATAGGGTGGAGGCTACACTGAGGGACTACGGTAGAGGTAGTGCGAAAGTGTAGGAAGGAATGGAATAAATATCGCGGGTAGCACAAGGGATCATTTCACCCCAGGCCAAAGCAAAAGGAAAGGCTAAGGCTAAGAGTCCACTTGTCGCTAGCCATCATGTTGCCAGTCCACCTGTTGCCAGCCATTCTGTTCCTGGCCCTTCTGTTGCCAGTTCTTCTATCACCAATCCCTCTGTTGCCAGCCACTCTGTTGCCGGTCCTTCTATTGCCAGTCCCTCTGTTGCCAGGTTTTCTGTCTCCAGTCCTTCTTTCACAAGCCATTTTGCTGTTGGTCCCCCCCCCGCCACTGGTCTCTCTGCCGTCAGCCATCCCGTCACCATTCCCTCTGCTGCAAGCCAATTTTCCGTTGGTTTCTCTCCTCATTTCCTATTGCAACCCGTCCCTCAGTCGCTTCCAACACCATATGTGGTGCCAACTCACATATATTCCCCACCAATGTCACCCCTTGCCAGTGGTGCTGCATATCATCCAAGCAATCACCTGTTTGTTCGGAATGTTCACTTTACCTCGCTGCTCAGTGTCCCACAGTTTTCACAACCAGGGCCTACCTACTACCTACCAGCACCAGCACCATCATCCCACCCTTTTGCAGAGAATACTTTGTATGGCACCACAGATCCATCCCTGGTCAATCCGTACCAGGTTCTGTATTCACCACTGATGGTGAACAGTCGGTACTCAACAATGGCAGCACCTGGTGCACCAATTGGCATGGGTCTATATCAACATGGTAATTACCCCTCAACTACTACACACTACAACTCAACCACAATGTCCTATGCACATCCACATTGACACATCCTCAGACAGACTAATTATATTTCTCTTTTTGGATGCTGGTGTGCATGAGTCTCATGTGAATTTTGTGGGTTGCAATTCACCCCAAACAAACAGAACTGTTCTGCACCTCCTGCAACATTCTTCCCAGAGGGGTCTGACCATGTTGCTTGGTCAATTCCGTGTGGGCAGACGCAGGTCACAAAACACATCAAGGAACAGTGGTTCTTGGCCTGCTGCTCAGTCAACAACCACTAAAGCTGGTACCACTCAAGCAGGACAAAGTTCTTCAAACTCAAGAAGCGGAATCTCTGCATTTGAACGCCTTAGGACCTCTGTGCAATCAGAAACCTTCCAGGATTCAATGGACACTCAATTTGACGAACCAATCAGTCAGACTGTAAGTCGCTGATGTCATCAGAGTGACTATTCCGAGTCCAATTTGGAATTGTCGGACCAAGATAGGAAGCGCCTGAAAGTGGGGGCACACGAACTTGCTCAATCCACTGGGCTTTCATCATCCAAGAAGCTTCTACAATTAACAGAAGTAATTTTACAAAAAATTTCGTGAGTCTACAACTAAAGTAACCACAGGCAAAGGATGTGGCTTCAATGCTCCTGACTCTTGGAGCTTGGGTGCTCCAGCAACAGGAGAAGAAAGATGATGATGAGACCTCGGAGAAGACCCTCTGCCTTTCCTTGATGTCGAAGAGCTTTGAGGTATGGACAATATTAATGTCTCTGTTTCATGCACTCACATAAACATACTAGCTCTCTCTAAGATCCTGCCTCACTGTCTGTTTACTCTCCCCAAACATTACTGTGTATGTTACAGACACGCACCCTAATGTCATGGTGAGGCTCGAATATTCTCAAGAAGTCAGCCAGTCATACTGAAAACTTAAATGTCAAAGTCATTCATCAAAGCCCACAGCTCACTCTTTAAGGTCCATGACCAGATCTTCAAGAAAGTAGAGGCACATGCCCTCTTGAGCAGAATGGCGAGCAAGGATCTTTCCACCATCCAAGGCAACTTCAAGATGGCAATTTCTGAGTCAATCACCAAGCGCAAGAACATCACGGATGCTTTCTAGTCGGTTGTCAGTACCAAATCGGTCATTGGTATGGAGATTAGCACAAACCACTGGATGAGGTTTGCATTTCTGGTATGTAATTTATGCTTTCTCTGTGCTCTACTAACTAGACATTAGCAGCGCTGCTATTGAGAATTTCAAATTGGCATGGCATCCGATAAGAGCCTCATCAATCATCTTTTCTCAATGTACCTGATATCAGGCCTTCATAGAGATCTCCGCAACCAAGTTGAGGGTGCACTCAATATTGACCTGGAGGAACTTGAGGAGGAACTCAGAGACAAACTCAACTGGACGGTGGATGGGGGTGCTGACGAGGATGAAGATTTCACTCCACTTGACAGTGACAATAGCCTGGATAGTAGGACTGTAGGTATAGGAAGGAGAGGCGGTGATGATGGTCCAGGTTCAAACGATGGTGGCGACAGCTTGGGATTCCATGCCGATACTCAAAGTGCCGAGGGCAACCAAGGTCTGTCTGAATTCCAGGACACTGCGCATGAGACACAGGCATGCAACAGCAGTACCAAACAGTCCAATGCAGAAGAAGAGCCATCTGGCTTCCTGCATGGTGTCGATGGTTCCTCTCCCATATACACTGATGGAAATTTTTGGAACTATGTTGATGACTCGTTGGATTGGCTTCGCAAGAGAGCACGAAAGGAAGCAGGCAATTGCGGCCACAAGGTTGAGCTAGAGCTCTACTCAAGGTATGTGTCAATTTAATTTCCTGAACCAACTCAAAGTTGCCACCATGGCTCACATCATAATTCCAGGATGCTCAATGAGATTTTGACATTGGATCTGCAAGAGTTTCCTAGTCAACGACACTTTGACAGGAATCCCAACAACATGCCTCCAGAGTGGCAGCAAACGATCGAGCAAAACCTGGTATGGATACCCACTCAATCAGAATAATATTGGGAATGTTCTCTTGCTCGCCGGCTCGGGCTTTTCATTAATAGTTTTTCTATCATCTATCCTATCCAATAGTCCAAGTCAATTTAATTCATGGTGCAGATATGTGCACCGATATATTGCTAGTGCTGGTGTCATTGCAATTTCAATCTGTCTAACCCACATCTAAACTGTCTGCCTCGTCAAATATGTCCACTGGTCATCTATTCCATAGCAGAGAGCAGGCATGGAATATATATGCAATTTCAACCTGTCTAATCCACATCCAAACTATCTGCCTCACCAATATGTCCACCAGTCATCTATTCCATAGCGGAGAGCAGGCATGGAATATATATCCAGGCCA
Organism: Butyriboletus regius; assembly: GCA_038093595.1. NCBI lineage: Eukaryota > Fungi > Basidiomycota > Agaricomycetes > Boletales > Boletaceae > Butyriboletus > Butyriboletus regius. Next base: position 24,519 of record JBBPSM010000086.1, read on the forward strand.
GGTGTCCAACAAGGACGATTTTTCAGGTATCTGTCAAGTATCGCCCCCTGACATTCGCCAAGGAACCCACACCGGTCTCGGTCCAAGCACGCTGACATATTTGGCCAATGCCTGCCACCGCTTTGGCATAGCCAGCCAGTAGTGAATATATAAGATAAAAACATATATATTAGCCAACAGGGCACGAGTATTATTTACTAGGGACCGAACCGATGTCCAGAAAATAAATACCAATTTAGATATGTGTAACACCTCTTTTACCTTCAGCCGTGTAGTGGCAAATGAAAGCTTGGCAGAGATGGTAAGGCCGTCAACCCATTTTTGTAGGATTGCTGATGTCGGCTCTTTGAGCAGGTAAGCATTTAGTACTTCGACGACACCAACGAGTTCAGGACCCCGTTCGGTGAAGATGATAGGGCTATCATGCCGGATATTTTGAGCCGTCGATTGACTGCACCAACTTCGCCATAGTTGTCTATTTCCTCTGCTGAAATGTCAAATAATCTAAATCCCAAGTTGTAGGTTGCGAGCCCAGTCTTAGGAAATATCTGGTAGATTAGATAAGTAATTCTTGAGGGTATCTAGCTTCGTCTTCAATGCAGGATCCATTTTGCAAAAGCTACGATGTAACGCGTGGAGGGCTGAGTGCTGAGCGCGGAACGTTAAGCTTTAACATTGTCAAGAAGGAAGTCGCTCTGACGAGAGTCTCGACTCCGACAAATTTGGTAATGTCAACTTGGTTGACCCCATATTCATCCATATTCACCCATATTCACCTTTCGACGACCATACATTATAATTCACAGTGGATCATCCCAAATCCACCTGGGTGAATTACATAACCCGTGTGAATTAACCCCGACCCAAATCCCGGAACACTCAACACAGTCCTCTGTCACTGGAAGCACCCTTTCAACATGTCGCTGCCATCCTGCGCGTGTCTTCGCCGGAGCAGCTGGATCTCCCATCTGTACATAACCTGGCGAGATCTTATCTCCTAGCCATGTTTCCCAGCGGACCGTCCCCTTTTGTTCATCCCAATCATCTCGAGGAGGCATTGAGTCTCGCGCTGTGGTACAAGATTACATCGGTGAGTCTTTAACCTACATGTCATCAAACAGGCAGACACGCCGTCTGTGTCCGTGGCTCTCCGGGAATCGTCGTACGCGTACTCACTCGACGACTCACAGATCCAGAAAGGGATTTATTACAGCCTTGTGACAACGACCGATTTTGAGCCCAACTCCGCAGCCGCCTCAGACGAAAATGCAGTACCCTCAAAACCGATGGCCCTGACACCTACAGACATCGAGCGTTGCCGAAATATCATGAATGGCATCGTGGAACACTTCACTCCCGTCTTATTTGAACCGGTGTGTCCAATCCTCTCAATCGCCTTTTCGTGATCTGTGTTTGTCATCGGCTGGCTTCTTTGGTGGGAATGGAATCGATTATCAGTGGCGTTTATGCTCATCTTTCAGCGGCATACTAGGCTGTGTGCACAGAACGTGTATTTTCTTCTTACATCTCCCTTCGCTATTTGTAATCCAGGTTCAGTTCCGCTGATCTGTTTATATGATTTTCTAGCCTGTGACACCACACATGGCGTGTACCAACCTAATGGCAGACAAATGGTT
>JBBPSM010000087.1:10643-24279 GCA_038093595.1 Butyriboletus regius
ATAACCAATCACTGAATAACACGCAGACAGACAGACAGCGTACAAGAACGTCCAGTGATTACTTAGTCTAAAAACATTAGTTCAGAGGTTGGAATCGACTCACGGAAACGTCAGTGTCTGGGGGGCCAGAGACAGGTAATCAGTTACGTTGGAACATCTACGGAACCCTCTTATTCACAAAACGGATTTGTACAAGAACAGAAATGGGCACGATGTTCAAGTTGCGGAAACATGAAATATTGCATGCTGCAACTAACCAACTCAATTTCGACCGGCAGATCGACAGAGAATACGTTCTGAAAGGTACTATTACAACTTACTGGAAAAATCGGTTTCATGTATTCAGCATGGATACCTCGCGTGCTAATGTTCGTAAGGTGGGGCGCAAGTCCTCGAAGTAAGTAGTCTGATCTGAACAGTACTAATTAACCACAAGTGCTCAGCGAGCTGGAGACACGCACCTAAGTCCATCGAAGCATACGAGCACAACAGTCCGCCCCAAAACATGGGTGCCATTCGATAGTAAATCCGAGGGTGTGGAATGTGAATCAAACAAAGGTGCTCCTGACTTGGCCAAGACATGTGCTAAGAGAACAGAAAGGGTTGCAGTTGATAGGACTGAAAGTGCCCAACGAACACTGCCAACCACAGAGGAACTAGAGACTGGCCGTGGGAACTTACAAGTACTGGTATTTGTCTACTACTAATTACACAGGAGTAATTCGTGATCCAAACCTCCCCATCATCGCGCTTCGTCAATACTTTGCGACGACCTCATCTGTGGCTTCAACCAACAGTTTCTCAATCCCGGTCTCGCGCGACGAGTGTCCTGCATCAGGAACAATGTTAAACTTGAACGATCTTGTAGGCTTCGCTTCCCAAACTGTCTTGAGTGCCCAAGCGGTTGTCGCCTAGATCGGATTCGATCAGAACAAGGAGGGAAGCTCGCGGCGGCAGGTAACAACATACGGGACAGACGACATCGTATCTTCCTTGTACGACAATTGTAGGTATGTGTCGACTGCACACGCATGTCAGCAAAAGTGAGCATGAGATAGAGACAGTTCCACTTGCATCTTAGCGATACTCTGTTCCTCCAAGAGCTGGCCGTCGCGTACAAATCCCTGTCACATCTGGTTAGCGTTTCTCTGTAATACACAATGAAGTTTCCGAAACAAACCTTGTTGACGAAATAATGGTTTTCAATGCGTGCAAATGCACTGTACATGCAACAATCAGCAACGGAGTTCGCAACTGATACTCGGGAAGGAACACACAGTGCAAACGTGTCTTCCTCTGCACGTCGGAGCATGTCTTCACTGACGTACAACTTAGAGGTGGCCATCCTGTGCGTTAACAGATCATTGACCACGTTGAAGCCCGAAAATCAGCCAGAAGAAATCACTCACTCCCATCTAGACCACGCTCTTGCAGCCCGTAATCTTGTTTTCTCCTCCGGTGAGTCGAGGAGTGCATGGTATGCTGTCACCATGTCATGCCGCTTGGAAGGATCCACAGGTGCGAGGTAATGACCCCTGGAGTTGTGTTCGTATAATTTCGGAACCAGCAAGTGAACAAATGCGTAAACCACGATCAGGCACAAAAGGATTGTGGGGGAAAGTACCTACCACTCTTCCGGGAAGAGATGGGAAGCACCTTCTTGATAGAAGAACTTGAGCTCGCTGGAAACGCTCAGTATATTCGAATGGAGGGGGAATGTAAAATCCGCGAACCTCTCCCGGAGGGTGAAAATGCCGCTACATCCACGTCGTAAGTGAAGTTTGCGGTCGAAATGAATAGGAAAAAGAATCACCGCAATACGAGGCTCCTCACCCTTGTCGGGTGGGTCTAAATTCGAAGTTGGTGTCAGATCGCACGATAAAAATTAGCATCATCTCACTCACCTGAGCATATGCTAGCGCAAGCGTCGATCCCTATCAGCAAATTTCACGAGTCAATCGGTTGAGTGGACAAACAATGGGAGAGCAGAAGAGCGTACCCAGCTACCACCGAACACATGCCATTTCTCGATCCCCAGTTTCTCGCGAAGACGCTCGATGTCCGCCACGAGGTCCCAAGTGGTGTTGTATTCAGTAGAAGCACTCCTGCTCTAACGATCAATACATCGAGTCTTAATCTTGCATGTTCATGAAGAACAAACGGAGTTGATTTGCCAGCACCACGTTGATCAAATAGGACGATCTAGTGCGAGAGATCAGTAAGGACATAAAGTGGATACAGGTAGACAGACCTTGTATTTCTCTGGATTGAAGAATTGCCTGTCTTTGGGGTCCACTCCGCCACCAGGGCCCCCATGAAGAAAGACAACTGTCGGGAGGATGGCAACGCTGAGTGCGCTATACATGCAATGCACCCGGTAACATACCTGGGACACCGCTCTTGTTTCCGCTGATTTCATAGCTACAGCAAGGGGTTGGCACAGTGCATAAGTGCAAGCAAGGATAGAACACATCGCCAGACGAACTAGAGCGAGTGGATGAACGTTGGCGATGCCTGCACTTCAAGTCTTGCTTTCTCAAACGGTTCGATCGACGGGTACATTGTGCTGCTGGATGCTAACTGTGAGTGAGATAGTTTAGAGCGTGTGTGGAGAGATATCGTTGGATGCAGTTTGTGATGGGAAATGATAAGTCGAGTTGGGCAAGTCTGGACGAGCAACCGCAAGCCCATTTGGATAGAAAACCCGTGGGAGGGTGTGCCACTCTCTCCTTTGGTCATTCACCACTTAATTCACCAACAACGTAGATCCGCAATGGGATTTCCTCTGCCAGATGAATTGACTGGGCTGACTTTTGACCACCTTGATATCCCATCTCTTCTGAGATGCATGCAAGTGAGTACGCTTACAAGCACTACTCATAGTTATACTGTTCGCTAACAAGCTCGTCTTTGTTATTTCGTATTCGAAACAAGGTCTGCAAGTTATTCCATTCCATCATATCAGGAAGCACCTTTTGTCGCTACAAGATCGAACTGTTCGCATCCTACATGGAGGACAACGAACATTCATCCGTGGACACTGTCAACCGATTGAATCTCCTACGCGAACATAACCGGGTGTGGAACGATATGGAATGGGCATCATATGGGTCCATTCCCATGTGTGATGGGAACTCCTGGGAGTTTTCAGGTGGCATACTGGCGCAATCGACCTCTGAAAACCAGATTTTCCTCGCTCAGCTACCGTGCAAGCTCAAGGGCATTGCAGAAAGGAGATGGTCTGTTCCATTCGATTTCAGAATCCGTGACTTCACGTTAGACAACTCCCAAGATCTCATTGCCTTACTTGAACTGGCCGGAAACTTGTGAGTATAGTACAATATTCGTGCGGTCTTATCACAACTCTGTAACTAGTCCGAACATGTCATGCAAGCTTCATTTACGAACTCTTTCTGGGGAGTATCATCCCCACGCTGCTGTGGCACAGATAACACATGCACTGCAGAATTTGCATGCCGAGTTCTCTTTTTTAATACAGATCTGTGGCGATCACCTCGCTGTCCTCTTTTATGATCAATTCGGTGCATCGACTCTAAATTGTTTCCTCGTCTGGAACTGGCGAGCTGGGCATCGGAAAGTTGTCAGTAGTTTGTCTCTTGTTCGCTTGCCTCACCATTGATCCATTCTGTAACCAGTGTATTCGCACACCAGAATTTCAATCCTTTGCCTTCATGACAGAGGATTTGATCCTGGCAGCGATCCTCCGATCAGACAGGGAGCCGACTTTGCAAGTGCTGAGCGTAGCAGCCTGTGTCAACCCAGTTCATTCATTGAAGGACATGCCCTACATATGTGAATTGCAGTATCCCGAGCTCCAAGGAACTACGGAATACTTTTTGATTCGATCGGAGCCCACACCAACTTGGAGACCACCCGCTGGTTCAGGAATTCCTTTCTATACTTCTCGGAAGGACTTCATGTTCACGATTTCCATGCGCACCCTCTATGATGAGGTGCACGACAGCACGGTCCTCATTGTACCCCTATCCACCCTACTCTTGGAAGTCGAGCGTTCGCACGATGTACCGTGTCGCAACGTCACCTGGGATGCCTGGGGTCCAAAAGGAACACGAATGGTTTGCAGGGAGCCATCGGAGACTTGGGTCTGCTATACCTACGGCATGAAATTTATCCATGGTCTACGATGGAAAAACGGACAAGTAGCGCGAACTTACGATTTTAACCCTTATGCGACGAAGAAGCATGTCAAAACGAGCGTTGATTCCCCCGAAGTGTGGACGCGCCTTGCAAAACAGTCGAAACTCAGTTCTCGGTGTGAAAGTTTTGAGGGCGAGGTCGCCACAGTGCTACCTGGGCGTGTCACTAATGTCACACTTCACCGTTCGGAAGAAGGCTGGGATGCTCCCATGATCGGGGAGGATCATATTTTGATGGTTCAGGTAAGATATTTATCGCAAAACATTGCAATAGATTTTATAGGTGACCTTTTCGTTTCCGTGGTGGCAGCCCAGTTGTTCCACATATGGCTACATGGCTATGTAAAATCTTGACTTGATGATATGGTGAATGTTCGGATGTGTCGAAAATGAGTGTTCTGAAACAGCAGTACCGTCTTTGAACACGATCATTGGTTGACTTAAGTTGAAACGTCGTGGTATGCATTGGTATCTGCAAAAGTGAGAACTTGATAGCCAATAACCGCGGGTTGTGGTCACCGGGTTTGTTCAATTATCGTCTTGGACTTCGTTGTGGCTGTGCAAAGCACTTAGGTAGACTGACATTCACAAACGCTCGATGCCAGACAACGACTCGGTTACAAATTTCAATCTGTCAATGAACTGCATCCAATTGAGCCCAACTTGGTGGTCTATACATTGAACGTGGCTTCTCCAGCCCCACAAAACCCAACGCCCCGCAAATTCCAAGGGCATGTTAATTCTTGCACACGTCCAGCACTGTCCGTGGCACGGCTGAGCACCGTCACCTTCAGTTTCCCTCGTCTATTTCCCCCTGCCAAGTCGTAAGCCAACGACATGTCGTTGATGTTTTCTTCGTCCAACATGAGGTCGACGTCACCCTCCCACAGCGCCCAGCTCCATTGCCCATCTTGATACGTGATCTTGCACTGCTTCCAGGCAATGCCGCCATCCACACTCATATCGACGCGCTCAATGGGACAATCCGAGTAGGCATATCCACACGCCTTCAATGGTAGTTCATCTGGACATGAAGACCGGAGCCGCTGGACGTCCGTCACGACGGAGTTGCATGGCAGGTTTTGCATGGAGGGAACTTGCGACCACCAGTCGTTCGAGTTTGCCATTTCTTTGCTCGTCACCTATATGCGGGATGATCAGACGAACCCGGCAATAAGGTGTGCGTACGCTGTACGAACATGTTCTGGCAAGATTTTGTAGTCTCGCTGCTGATAAAAGTTTGACGACTCCGCTCGGGAGACAGTGATATGGTCAACCCATTTGACCCAGCGCATGCCAGAGTATCCTGGGACGACCACGCGCAGTGGGAAACCGTGGTCGGGCGTCAGGGATTCTCCATTCATCTACCCATGCCGCAGCAATTCGACACGGTTATTAAAACGTCACAGTGGCTTGAATTACCTCATACGCAAGGAGAACATCCCCGTCCTTGCTCATCGCTTTCTCCAAAGGGATCGAGACCCCGTACAGCGTTGCTTGCTCGCACGGCGCAATATTGGACGCAAAGCATGCGTGGAGTCCCTCCCAAGACGCGCTGTCATCTGGAACGCCTGCACGGAGGAGGATGTCCCGCAGGGGCGCACCGGTCCAGCGGACGTTGGCAATGGTTCCCTCGGACCAATTGATACCTTGCACACTTCTCCCCGTCTTCTCAGCCATCTTGGCCCGGCGATTCCCAGCACACTGTGTCGCATTGTAAGCCGGCTCATGGAAGGATGAGGTAGAGATGGACGTACGACAAGGACGGCGGGAACCTCCTTTCGCGGCAAGGAATCTCGCACTTGCCCGAATGTGAGGTTGAGTTGGTTGATGCCCTCTATTTCGCCATCAACCTTTACTGTGTATTGGTCTGCATCTGAACGAAGGTCCTCGATATCGGCTACAGAGACGGCAAATTCCGGTTCGCGGGGGTCAACAAACAAAGCAGACTCAGAACATGAAACGTGAAGAGGAAAACCATGGTTCGGGAGAAACTTACAGTGGTTACGAGCGTAGACCAAATGGAATGGAGTGATGGGATGGCTAGTGAGTTCCGCGAGAGATGGTGGTTCGGCATTGTAGGGGTTCTTGCCTAGCACGTGTAGCTCAGTGATACCCATCGCCTAGTCCCTACAATTTGGGAGGAGAACAAGGACAAGACTGCGGTGCAAGGGGATCTCAGTTCGGCTTTATGTATAGCATCGTTAGGTAACTAAGTATGCATCAGATCTTACTTATCTGGTCCGCGAGGTTGCCCTGAGGCGAACAGTAACTAAATGACAATAGAAGTGAGACAGATCTGATCATTCATGGAATGTGGCCCCGGACCTCGCGGCAAATGTCAAGGTACTGTTTTGCTATTGCACAATTACGAGAATGGGTTCGCTAAGTGTATGGGGGTACGCCGCCCAGCCATCTAGATAGGTCCGTAATCACTCGTCCGCTTCACCAGCAACAATAACGTCGTCTGAAGGTAGCAACATCAATCTCAGCTCATAATGAGAATCCAATCCACTTACCGATCTTGAGGACAGCCCTCACAAGCTACAACGATCAGATTCAGTCAGGAATCAGGAAGCGCACAATGCACACACCTGTGTAGCAAGCAAAAATTGTTGTCGTTTCGAGATCAACGGATCGTACACGAATTGCTTCTTCATATCTACGAGCTATGTCAGACATACCAGCATGAAATCTATGCTATACAAAAACGTACCATTCTCATCTTGGCTGGTACAGTCAATTCCCAAACGGGTATTCTTCTCTGTCACCTGCCTACTTTTGACCTGGGCAAGCATCTCAATTGGCGAGAGACCACTGTTTTCTGCAAGTGCAAGGGGAACAGCATCGAGAGCAGCGGCAAAAGAGCGCATTGCATATTGTTCTATCGAGGGGATCTAGATGGAAAGTCAGCAAAGAAACCCCATCAGACTTTGTAGGCATCAACCTCGTCGGCAGCCCTTGCCACGGCGATGGAACAGCTGATATCGGCGGCACCCCCTCCATAAACCACTCTGTTGTCGACAACAAGATTTCGAACGGCGCATATAGCATCGTGCAATGCCCGCTTTGCTTCATCCACGATCTGAAAAGTAATTAGTGGCATGTAAAACATGTGACGGGTACTCATACCATCTTATTCGATCCACGGACGAAGATGGTGACAGCACGGGTATTAGCACATTCTTCGATGACAAGCATCTTATCGCGCGTCGTGCCAAAGGTGATTTCGCGTACAATGCCCGCTTTACCCAGTTTTTCTGCCGTGAGTTCCTCAAACCGGGGAACGATGCGGCCATGTGTAGCAATAGCGATTAGCTGAGAGAGGCATTACAACCCGCATATCGATGTAAACACCAAAGGGATATCACCTCAATCTCAGGTCCGCCAACCCATCGTACAGCTGGCAGCTCATTTTGCATCAACAGATGGTTCGCTTCGTCGTCGAAACCCCATTGGCAGATGACCAGGTTGGCACCTGTGTTTTTCACCATCTTGATCATGTCCTCGAACTTTTCCTTTTCGTAATCCCGGAGTTTCTTGTACTCCTCGACACTTGTGATGTCGAGCTTGTGCTTCGTCTTTGGGCGCGGGGGCTCGAACGGACAAGTGAGGATCGCAAGACGGGCATCTTTGACGGACGAGGGCATTTGTGGGTGCGACATGTCCTTGTCGATGAGCACGCCTTTGATGAGAGTGGTGTCAGCCAGAGAACCACCGACTTTTCCGTCCACCTTGATGAGGTCAAAGGGAACATCACGACGCTCGATATCTGCAACCGTCAACACTGCATCCACAGCAATCTGCGCAAATTGCCTGATTTCTTTCGAGACGCTGCAACCCAAAGTCAGCCCAAAACAGGGGAAGGACGAGGATGCTTACATTTTGCTGCCCAGGCTTGTCATGGCAGTTTTGATCAGATTATCCTTGTTTTCGGATGAGAACTCGACGCGATCTGAAATGCGATCGAGTTGTTCGACGGCCACTGAGCAAGCCCTGTCGAAGCCATCTGCTATACGGATAGGATGAATTCCTCGGTCGAGGAGAGCTTCACTCTGCTCGAGAAGGGCACCGGCAAGGACTTGAATCAAACAGCGTTGAACGCTGGTGCTCAGACGTCGGAAGTGGAGTACGCACCAACGACACCGGTGGTGCCGTCGCCGATCTCGTCATCCTGGCTCTTGGAGAGCTGCACGAGGAGTTTTGCAATCTGATGTTCGACCTCCATCTGACTGAGGATGGTCGCCCCATCGTTTGTGACGGTGATGTCGCCGTCTGGCGAGATGAGGATTTTGTCGAGTCCTGCAATTTGGGTGAGTTGCTGATCGGTGCATACACGATGGAGAGCCTACCTCGCGGTCCGAGGGATGTGCGAATGATATTTGCGACTGTTCTAGCGGCGAGGATGTGGGACTAGACAGGTTTCTGTGAATGAGGTTGATCAGGTGAGCAAGGGTGCACACCTTGATGGCCTCTATGCCATGACTCCTGGTTTTCTTTGCCTGTTCTCTGAGGATAATAAATGGCCTGCCGTACTACTAGAGGTTAATATTTCTCAAAGACGGGGACGTGGACAAACTTCGTCGGTTGCATAGACAGCCTCTGGTTCGGCCATGGCAGTCGAGTCGACGCGAGCGTGACATTGATTGTGTGTTGTGATTGCTCCTGATATGAGGTGTGACGCGTGACTTGGCTTTATTGGCGAACGACTTGCAACTTGGACTTGAACCACACTCATTCATGGAACACGAAATTGACGGTTGGATCGAACAGCTCAGCCAATGCAAACAGCTAGCAGAGGCAGATGTAAAGAAACTCTGCGACAAGGTCTGTTTCTATGCATCAACTCGCCACGACACCTTGATCGACACTGACCGACTTCAAAGACGAGGGAGATCCTGATGGAAGAATCCAACGTACAGCCAGTCAGGTGCCCAGTCACCGTCTGCGGTGATATTCATGGCCAATTCGTGCGTACCATCTCCTTGGCGTGATCTATGCCTGATCGAGTGTTCTGTCTCGTGCTCACCCTTGACCATGTCGTTGATGTGCAGCATGATCTCTCAGAGCTCTTCCGAATCGGCGGAAACTCACCAGACACCAACTATCTCTTCATGGGTGACTATGTCGACCGTGGGTACTACTCGGTCGAGACCGTGACCCTTCTTGTCGCGCTCAAGTTGCGGTATCGGGACCGTGTCACGATTTTGCGGGGCAACCACGAGTCAAGGCAGATCACGCAGGTGTATGGATTTTATGACGAGTGCTTGCGAAAATATGGAAATGCCAACGTGTGGCGTTTCTTCACCGACTTGTTTGATTTCCTCCCTTTGACCGCGTTGATTGATAACCAAGTGAGTAACTCTCAGAGAGTGGTCGCTTGCGACGCATGACGACTCGCTATGGATGGGTCCGCTGAGCACTCGATAGATATTTTGTCTTCACGGTGGCCTTTCGCCGTCGATTGACACCCTCGACCATGTTCGGTCAATCGATCGTGTCCAGGAGGTGCCTCACGAAGGACCGATGTGTGATTTACTGTGGTCTGATCCGGATGATCGCTGTGGTTGGGGAATTTCACCACGCGGGGCGGGGTACACGTTTGGGCAGGACATTTCGGAGGCGTTCAATCACAACAATGGGTTGACGCTTGTGGCGCGAGCCCATCAGCTGGTGATGGAGGGTGAGTTGCGATGCTATTTTCTGTCCAGCCAGGCTGACATGGCGTGCAGGGTATAGCTGGGGACAAGACAGGAACGTTGTGACGATTTTCAGTGCCCCGAATTACTGCTATAGATGCGGCAATCAGGCAGCGATTATGGAGATAGACGAAAAATTATCGTACACGTTGTTGGTGCTATTTTTTTTGTTTCTGAGTGGGGTAGACGCTCACACATGGACCGGCAGCCTTCAATTTGATCCTGCACCGCGGGCGGGGGAGCCACTCGTGTCACGGCGGGTGCCAGACTACTTCCTGGTGAGTGTGTGTAGTGTCCGGGGTAGGACGTGTGCTTATTGGCTCCACAGTGATAACAATGGACGCAAGGTGTGGTTTATAGTGTACATAACGCCCGCATTGTGTATCTTAGGATTGGACTGATCATACGAGCTCGATACCACGCACGAGGTCAAAGCGGGTGAAAAACAAACACAAGACAACAAAGTTGATATATTGAACCGCTCGCGTTGATGCCACGGTGAAACCATCTCTCAACGGCGCGCATCACGACGAGCAGCAGTGTGTCCACAGCGTCGCCAGTGTTCCCGTGCACACCACGAGGCAACAACGTGTTATTGGTGCGTGAAGTAGTACATGTCGTTCTCGGGAACACCACTCGGTCAAGGCAGACGTCTCGATCACCACACCTTCCTCAACAAACCTTCCAGTCAAAACCACCACCAGCACAACTTCCAGCCCAGACATTTCATACACAACCCACAAACTACACAGCGCGACATTCCGGCGTCCTACGCGTACGGGTATGTACAACAAACATCCGTCACGCGCGGTCCGCTGACCATCCGAAAGCGCGCCAACAGCAGCCTCCAGATCGCCTCCAAAACCACCCCCATCCCACTCCGCTTCGAATCTGGATCCATCAGACACCCAGGACGAGACCGCCCTCGTCCGCTACGCCCGCCTTAAGCGCGACCAGTCCCTCAACAACCTCCAACCAGAAAAGTGGGCCGTCAAGGACACCTCCGTAAATATCGCAACCGCCTTCAACCAGGCTGCGTCCACCTCCTACGATATGGTCCCTAACAACCCAAACAATGCCTGGGCCTCTGGTTCCCAGACCAACCTCAACGTACCTCGCAGCACCTCCGTCGAGTACGAGAAGGAGACTCATTCCACCTCCAACCGTCGCTTGGCACCTCCCCCCAGTCGTCTCGCTCAGCGAACTTCCCTCAAACCCCTCTCCAAGCAAGCGTCTGGTCTCACACACATATCTGACTCCGAAGTGGAGGAACAACACTCCCAGTCCATCGATAACGGTGCACGCGGAAAAAGCCCTTTGGAACAAGTCCTTGATATATCCAAACGTGCCATCAATACCGCTACCTCCTTCTATCTCCGACAGCGGTCAAATGAACCTGCAGACATCTCCGCAGCGACCAACAATGGCAAAGAGTCTAGTCTCGACTATGAGGAGCTAGACCGTGAGTACAAGGAGCTGCAACGACAGCGCAACCAGGAGGACGGACAGTCCGCTTCCAGGAAAATCTCTGCCAACAACAGGCGTAACCGCATGTCACTCGACAACAAGGCCTATCGTCCCTCGATGTCTGACTTGGAAGAGTCAGACGACCAAATTTCTGACGACGGAAATAAGCGCAGAAAGAAGATAAAGAAGAAGGATCTCGGTCCAGGCACCTTGACTTCACTTCCAGTAGCTGGCTACGACAAGCGGAGAAGAAGGAGGAAGGGAACCAAAAGTGGCGAGGCCGAACTCGATGAAGCCGAAGATGACCAGGAGAGCAGTATCACTAGCGAACAGGTCAGCTTACATGGTTTGCCGATGAGACCTTTCTAATGTCTCTGCAGCATTCATCCGCACAGCTCGCATCTACAGGCCGGGATTCCCTGTTACGCACGTCCGTCCCACCCCCCATACGAACATCTGTACCTCGTACCTCCGTACCTCCACTATCCAAACTCTATCCTGAGCCGGAAGACGGTTTACCTGACACTCAGTCTGGTTCGGAGATAATATTGGAGAGCGATGAACCTCCTGCAGTGGATGGTGTTACCGATACTTCTGATTCTCGCCGTCGCGGTTTCTCAATCGGTGGCCTCCTCGGCCGTCTAGTCAACAGAATCGCAATGCTCTCCATGGGCATCCTTGAATGGATAGTCCACGTCATATCGGTCATATTCTTGATGTTCGGGTGGATCTTGGGATCGGCGGTCTATATTTTCTACCAAAAGCCAGCTGCGATTGTATTCTCCCTTGGTCCTCGTTCATTCATATCTCTCGCCAGGCTCGCTGCTGTAGCGCTCGTCATATACCTCGCATGGTTCAAGTTTTATGATCCACTGGCCCAACTGCTTCCCTACCGTGTCTCCCGTCCCCCATACCACGCGCCCGAAACACCTATTACGAACCTGGATGAACTCGTTGCGCGGTTGCAGAACATTGAATCCGCACTCTCTGGTCTTTCACTTGACCAACAACGAGCGCGAGCTCAACAGGATCTTGAGGCGCGTGCACACGGAGAGGTTGTGAATAGGATATACGGTCTTGAAGCGCGCGTGCGTGAAGAGGCAAAGCGAGTCTCAGAGGCAGAGACCCACCTCCAAGCATCGGCAAGCCACGGCCTCTTGGACGTTAAGAGACAAATCGATGCGCTTCAATCACAACTGAGCGCGGTTGAATCTGTCTCGCGGGAGACATCCTCACCTCCCTCCCCATCCCCGCCAACCAGTGACCAGGAAGCACGTAAAAAGTTGAAGTTGCTTGAAGATCGTCTGGGTAGTATCGAGGGAGGAGTCAAGGAAGCCCTCGAACTCTCAAAGAATGCGGTGAAAGACTCGGCGCCTTCTGGGCCAGCATGGTGGTCCAAACTTTCCTCTGCCGTTAGTACCGGCAAGGGTCTTACCATCAAGTCCAGCGATGGTACTGACATAACCGGCTTGATCTCCCACCTTGTTGATACCGCTGTCGTACAGTCGACCACACGCGATATCATTTCCCGCGCCGACTTTGCCTTGCACTCCGCGGGCGCTCGTATTATACCGAGTCTCACCTCACATACCCTTGAGATGCGTCCAACCACGTTGCGCGGGACAGCGCTCAGTTGGATGACTGGCCACGGGCGTGAGATGGGTCGGTCACCGATCACGGCGCTGCACCAAGATATTCACAGCGGACTCTGCTGGCCCATGAGCGGAGACTTTGGCCAGCTAGGCGTTGCACTCTCTTTCCCTGCTTACATCACCGACATCACGATCGACCATGTTGCAAAAGAGGTTGCGTTCGACCTACGGACTGCCCCTCGGGATATGGAAGTGTGGGGACTCGTGGAAGGGAAGGAAAACCTTGAGAAGGTCATGGCCTTTAGAGCAGAGCAAGCTGCCCAGCATGCGGAAGCTGCCAGGGTTGCGGAAGAATCTGGTTCTCCCTTGCCCGAAGAACCTGATGAAGACGTCTATCCACCCACGCTCCCTGTAAACCAACCCTTCATCCGTCTGGCTTCGTTTACCTACGACATCGACGCGCCGTCCAACATTCAGACATTTCCCGTGCGCCAAGAGGTTCAGGATCTCGGTGTTGATTTCGGCGTCGTAGCGCTCGTCATGAAGAACAATTGGGGCAAGAAGGAGTACACATGTCTGTACCGATTCCGTGTCCATGGCGAGCGTCTCGATGGGACACCACAACCGTTCATCCTAGAGGACTCATGACCAGGGTAAATTGGTTTGGGATTGTACATACTATTTTTTAATATTTTCTTTT
>JBBPSM010000089.1:0-26008 GCA_038093595.1 Butyriboletus regius
ACTACACTTTTTATACACTTTGGTGTGCATTTTTGGTACACTTTTGGTACATTTTGTGACCACACTTGACTACACTTTGTATGCTACACTATGCTACACTCTGCTACACTTTTGTTTGCTTTTTTTTACTACACTTTGTTTGCTGCACTTTTGCTACATTTTGGTGTGCATTTTTGCTACACTGTACTACACTCTTTCCTACACTCTTTGTATAACATTTGACTACACATTTGACTACACTTTGGCTACACTTTCTTTGACTACACTTTTTGTACACTTTGTGACTATACTTTAACTACACTTTTGCTTACACTTTCACTACACTTTGTAACTAGTTTCTGTACACCTTCTGGCTACACATTGACTACACATTGACTACACTTCTTGGCTACACTCTGTATACTTTTTGACTATTTTCTGACCACCTTTTAACTATACTTCCCTACATTTTCTGGCTACAGTTTGACTACAGTTTGTGACTACATATTGTGACTACACTTTTTGTATACTTTTTATTTACTTTTTATTTGGATTGGGATTTGAATTGGGATCAGGTAGAATTAGAATTAGAATTAGAATTGGGACAGAATTAGAATTAGGATCAGGATTAGGATTTGGGATTAGGATCAGGATCAGGATCAGGATTAGGATTAGGATTAGGATTAAGTTTAGGATCAGGATTGGGATTAGCTTAAAATTACTACTACCACTATGACTACTATGAATGTACTATAACTTCTATAAATATACTATGATTGCTATGAAATGCTATGGTACTATGGTACTATGGTACTATGAACACTATGAAGATACTATGGATACTGTGAATACACTTTCAATACTATGACACTATGAACACTATGAACACTATGAGTTGTCTATGAAACTACTATGACTACTATGAAATTACTATGGCAGTATGAGGACTATGGTGAAATCCTGTATTTACTGATGATGGGTGGAGTTTGCAGTGGCAAGGAAGGGGAAGGGCACATGGCGGTGAATCGGAGATGCTTGAGTGGGAGAGAGAAAGGCCAAAAAAGCCTGAATGAGCGGACTTGATGTAAATAGTGCGCTGTAACAATGACAATGAGGGGGATCTAAAAAGAGGAAGTAGGCAGATGTGGGGGGGAGAAGAAAAAAGAGGGTGGGGGGTATGGGATTCTTTGTATCCTTTGGAGAGCGATGATGCATGGGCCCACTCTGTGGATGGAAAATCCGTGTCTATTCAGCGAGGTAAACGCGGGTGCTCTCAAACTCCCCAACACCACCCTTCTTGACTCAATTACCCCACTCCCGTTCACAGTTGGTGTTTACAAGAGACTTGGCAGGATCGGGGAGGTGTGGGATGATTGGCTTTGCAAGAGGGTAGGACAGGATGTTTTGTGCAGCATGGCATGCGGCATGTGCGATGTTGGAGAATGATTGTAGAAGCGCAAGACATGCTTGGAACGTATTTTGCATTGTCGATGCAGAGGACGGGTAAAGGGGGCGATGTAATACTGACGCACGGTTTGAATAGGGATTAATTGTAGTGGAGAGAGGGGTAGAAATTGGCCAGGGACAACGGTGAGCTGGGACGGGCAAGTGGGAGTTTGCGTATGATGATTGTGCAAGGATGTCACCTACCACATCATTGTCAAATAATTGAGCGGAATGCAATCCTATGTCCACTTTTGAGGGATTGAGTATGAACAGGGTTGGCTGAAGAGATGACCACAAGAGATTGGTATAACATCGTAAACACGATTTGAGATCTTCTCCTCTCAGATGCCCAGGGGTGGGTGGGGGTATGCATTCGAAGAGTTCCGTCGGTTGTACATACATGGTGGAAGGGGGCAGTGACTCGTCACCATGAAAGTGCAGAGTTGGTAACGTGGATCCATTGGTGAGATTGATTGTAGACATCACTGTATGCACCAAAGTCGATCAACTTAGTCCAAATTGTCTCACTGTTGAGAGCAAGAATATAAAAAGCGACCTGAATATAAGTTGGCATGTAACATCGAATAGGTGCTCATCCCATGCACTCACGTCGATTGCGAACCATGAATATGCTGTGCCGAAGAGGACCAAATTCTGATTCTTCAACTTTGAAAAATAGGTGACAAAGTCACTGCTGGATGAGCGTGGTTCGTCGATTGCATCGTCCTCGACCGCTGGCGGTGGAACATGCCCACCACGGTGCCAGGGTTGGCACCTGCTGCAGAGAGGATGGTCAAGGTTGGGTCCAATGTGGGGCATGGGTGGCATGCCAGTGTGGATGTTTCGCTGTCAGGCCGGGTTTGGTCAAAGCGATTTTGCAATGACTTGCACGAGAGGTGTGAGGTTTTGCCAACATTGAATAATGAATAATCACTGTAGGATGAACATGCGTGGAATCCCGTATATCAACTACATCTTTCTCTGCAATTGGACAGCAATGAACTCACAAACGATGAATGCAACCATAATATTCAAACAGATACTAGTTGAGACCAAGAGCGTCTTACTGTAAATGTGGTTGACTTGAATGTTGCTCGTGTTGCCACCTATTGAGCGGTACCTTCAGATACATTGTAGCCCATTTTGGAAACCAGCAAAATGTCTTTCGCTGGTTTTCCAGGATGCCAGTGAAATCGGCTATGCCAGCAAGGTAGTAGTCACAGTCACTGCAGCCGGACATAGCACTAGTACTAGTACTACTAGAGAAGTGACTGTGTCTACTGGACATGGAACCATATCTGGTAAGTGGGCTCTATCTCAATAAATTCTTGATTTCGCTGGAACGCATCACCAGCATTTGGTCAAAGGGTGATGCAGTCTGAAATGCTTTGTGAGACATCTTGAGGGAGACAATCGTTTGCATAGTAGAGAAAATTCATGAGCACAAATTTGGGTTGTTGAGAGGGATTAGCATGTAATGCTGTGTGACATTAATGAACTAATGAATGCATGGATGCATAGAGCTCCAAGCGAGAACGTTGAAGGCTTTCATCCCCTCACAACAAAGAATAGCACAATGGTAGACCTTCACATCATATGTTTTGCCAACAAATGAGAGGGCAGACACACATTTTGCAAAAGTCGGAGAGTATGAATAGTGGGTTAACATGTCTTCAGACAGTGAGGGGTAAGACCACACACAAACAGTGCAGCCACATCTCCATAAAATTATTTGGAGCAAAATACTCCTGCCATTCCAGAATGATACCTTTTTTTCCTCAAAGCCTTTCAACTTGGGAAAGGGAGAATATGGCCAGATGTATTGCCAGTGATGGAAACTGCAGCTGTAAAATGTCGCTGTTGCTGCCGACCAGCAGATTGGTCATTCGCAGGAGTCAGTCGAGATTGGTTGACCAAACAACCCCACAGCGCAATGCACATACCCATCACAAAAAATGTAAAACTCACATATACTCACATATAGATATGTTTGCTCATATGAGACCTGTAATATATGTTTTTTTTGGCCACCTGTGAAGGATCCACGACCATAGATAGGAACTCAAATTGTCGGATAGAACCATATTATCTCTAGAATGTTCTATCAGATACCCTTCGTATTAGTACCATCTCAGCCATGCATATGAGAGCATATATAACCATATACGATGATGTATTGCGATCTAACTGGATACATGGACGGATGAGAGATACATGTATTGAGTTACACATGCAGACGAAAGATACATGATTGGAATGAACTAAGCTCTGTAACAGGACCCTAAGCATTCCACCAAGGGAATCGAGACTTCGGCAGGGCATACCTAAGACTTGGACAGCCTACTTCCCAGTACGATGTTGTTTCGACTTCTGAGTACGATCTCCATTGGTCAGCATGGCAGTCTCATCGTTGTCGAGTTCATCTGCAGAACGTTTCTTACCCTTGGCTCTTGTACTCTTTCCCCCTTTCTTGACTAGAGTTAGGGTGGGCTCGTTGACTTCCGAATTGCTAGCAACGTCATTATCCATCCGAGTCTTCCCCTTTGCATGTTTACTCGTCTCCTTAATCGGGGCAGGAGTGGCTTCAACCTCAGGTTCTACAACTTCTCCCCTACAAAAATGCATGGCCAGACGACAGGGAACTACTGGTGATGGTGTACCAGCAGAGTTTGCCCAGCCATGTATTGCAGAACGCCGACAAGCCGAGGTCTGCATGGCCTGGGGGGTAGGAACTACTGGCGATGGTGTACCAAA
Source organism: Butyriboletus regius (assembly GCA_038093595.1). Classification (NCBI taxonomy): domain Eukaryota; kingdom Fungi; phylum Basidiomycota; class Agaricomycetes; order Boletales; family Boletaceae; genus Butyriboletus; species Butyriboletus regius. The sequence continues at coordinate 4,180 of JBBPSM010000089.1, forward strand.
GGACTGCGAAGCCTGAGATAGCTATGAAAAGCTGTGAGTAGATATCGCGTCATAACGATAGGATGGGGTACGAACGCCGGCGAGCGGATCGGAATTATCAGTGTCGCCCATGTTAGATGACGGTGGCGGGGATGGGATCTGTCTATGCTCAGAGAAGTTGGTGTGAGCTTGAGTGCTGGATGAACCAGCTAATGCATCAGCAGCTGCCGATTTCGCTGTCATACGAGCCTCCATTTGTGCTTGCATTCATTCTAGCATGTTCATTTCCGCAGGCTTGGATGATGAGGATGCAATGCCGGCGCCGTCTTTCGTCATTTTCTCAGTGAATCCGTGACCCTTCTCATTCTGAAACAACTGCCTACACAACGAATCTCAGCATGGAATCAGAAATGATTAAAACACTTACACATTCCACCATTGCAAAAGCTCATCCCTCCATTCAGTATTGATCGCACCACGGATGAATGAGACCATGAGGCGGTATAACTCGAGATAGCTAAACTCTCCCTCCTTCTCGCTCCAAGAAGACATCGAAGAGATGCTGAAACATGTCTAACAAATTAGGATTAAAAGCTCTAGAATATAGCATAGATGGAAGACTTACTTGTATGCAAACATATGCAATGTGTTCCAGTTCCACAGTCGTCATGTCGTGGAGGACCGCATTGCATGACTTTGAACCCCTCTTCGAAGCAGTATTGAGGGCTGAGGTTGGGCCAATGAATATATGGCGTGCAATCTGACCACTTTCCATAAGTCACATCACCAATAGGAGTATAGAACGCACCCGGATAAGCATGTAACCTCGGAATAGTCCATTGCACATGTTCTCGGGGTTGTAGTTATCCCCAGGATACTCTTTGCCGCTCCAAAACACAGCAGGGAAACTATTTGCCTTCATTGGTATCTTGCCACATTCCAGTAGCTTTCATGTCCTGTTGAGTCCAGTGCAGTGTATTCAATATCAGTAACGAAATACCGTAACTGTCTCACATACTCTTTGGAATTTGCCATAAACTCTTCAAGTTTATGCATGGGACATATAAAGTGTGTGAGAACAGGATGCTTCAAACCCATTTCCTCTCAACCGGCGGCGTTGATGATTGGGGGGTCAAGTCCCACTTTGCAGGGATCTGGGGTGGCATACAGCCCGATGGAGCTCCTTAGCTTGGTGGCGTCAATGGATCTTGTTCCATGGATAGTCTCATTCATCTTCCAGTGCATGTTTGTGTTCATCATGTGCATATATGTGCAAATAGTTCAAAGAAATGCACCTTCTGTGAAACAGCTACCAACTCGGTGGTGCGCGCGGGGTCTTTGATGAGTGTTGCTAGGACTGGGGTGACTACCAAAATCTTGTGATAAGTACTAAGGAAGTGCTGGTGTGTTTCATCATTGCTATGATATGCAGTAATGTTTAGCTTTGCAGGTACTGTGCAGTAGACCTTACTATTTATTCAACCATCCTGTGTGAAGCTTCTTGACAGCTTCATCTTCCTCGAGCTCACCAGCCTTGCTGGCCTCTTCCTGTTCTATCATCTGTGTGACTTTAATTACCTTATCGACTTCACACCAGAGATCGATGCAGTGTGCAATGGTACGTGCTGCAGATATAAATTCCCCGCTGACAGTGACTGGATCTTCAGCAGACCTACGCTGTATGTGCATCATGCACTAACCGTCATTAAGGTATAGAACTTACTTTTTCCCTTTGAATTCCTTTCCCTTCTTCTTCAACGCCTCTGTCTTGTCGTTCTTGCTGCCTTTCTTATCACTCTTCCGGCTACAATTCTTCTTGCTCGTCTTGTCACCTTTCCTGGTCTTTCTGGCTTCGTCTCCGGAGGAATGGACCTCCTCATCAGAGCTGGTGATGGAAAGTAACCTGGGCATGATAACCCAATGAAGCCGATGAAGGGAATAGATGAAGAGGAGAAGATGAAGGAGAGAAGATGAAGGGGAAAAATGACAAAGTGGCCCCAGAAGATCAAACACCATATCAAGTAAGCTTAGCTAATCCTCACACCATGGGATTCCTCCCTATCTGTACTACGTGTCCCATCAACTCCTACCACAAATAGTTGATCCCATACTCATGTTGAAGCCATCCGCTTCGAGTACTCTGTGTACAGGTATGTCTTCTCCTTACTTATCATATCACATATTGAATCTGAACACCACTCGGCAGGTAGTTTACTATACAATAAATGAGTTTTGCTCCAAGTCTGAGTGATGCAGCAGATTATGCCTATGAAAGCTTGCTGACCACTGCCCTTCCGAGGCCATTAGGGTACCAGTTACCTGTCCTACCCCACACCACCCCCATTCCATCATTATGGACGATGAGCTGTCATGTTTCGGCTGTTTGAAGTTGTTCAATACATAGAAACGCCTTCATGCTCATGAGGCAATTTGCAAGGCCAAAAAGCAACTCCAGCTGGACATTTTACAGTCCCAAAAACATCTCTCAAAAGCCAGATGAAAGCTTCGAAAGGCTGGATCCCTCATCCGCCGTGGTTCACTGGTAAAATCCATTGCATACTCACACACATTTCACTCGCCCTCCCTGCAACCTGCTTCACAGACTTATAGCAGAGACTTCTTCGACAATGATGTTGAGATGGTATGTTCAACCTTGTTGTTTTGTACACTTCTCACAAGTGTCCTTATGAATTTACAAGCCTCAGAATGACGCCGGGCCATTGAATGATCCTCCAGAGTTCCCGTCATCCCACCTCCCTTTGCAAGGCAGCTCACCTATCCCTGACTCCCCCCCTCAGCTCTCCTCGCGTACCGGACAACGCATTCACCTTCCAATATGTTACAAGGACTATTTACCTTGTTCTGCGGTTCCCAAAGCCCCATCCTCGCCATCATCTCACTCCCCACCTCCCTTACACTCAATTAGGTTCAAAACAATGTGAGATGAAATGGAGATGCTCAGGATATATCCAAGACACCCTGGTATCCTTCAAAGGAATGATCTCGCGGCCGTCACCGATGCCCCTACCCTCCAGAATAAAGAGACTGACTTGCCAGATGGGATATCAGAGATATCAACCAACATCCTGTACTCAGTGTTCAGTTCCCCAACTGCGGGAATTCTGATGGCCTGGCAATACTCCAGAGGAACCACAAAATCTGCTGACAAATTGGATCGCTTGTGGACATACATTTGGGACCCACACTTTGACCTGACGGTTGACGCAACCTTTAGCCATGATCAGGAGAGGAGGCAAATAGAGAAGTTTCTTATGGATTCCTCAAATCCATTCAATACCACCCATGGATGGTGGCAATCATCTGTGACAATCCCACTTCCTCACGAGCGCATCAAATACACTTCAGAACATGATCCCGTTATCCCTAGGCTAATGGTTGATGGTGTGTACCATCACAATATTATCAATATCATCACTTTCGCAATCCAAAGGCCAAGTTCCTCAACATTCCAGAACATCCCATATGAAGAATATTGGCAAATGTTGGACGATGACAAGCAGATTCGTGTATTCGGTGAAAGTTATTCATCCCCTGCATTCCTTGACGCCTATCGATCAGTTCACTCACTCCCATGTGAACCTGGAGATAATATGGAGCATGTTGTAGCTCTGATCATGCTCTGGTCTGACGCCACCCAATTGGCTAACTTCGGTGATGCTTCCCTCTGGCCGATTTATCTTTACCTTGGCAACCAGTCGAAATATGTCCATGCGAAGCCCACAGGGGATGCATGCCATCATCTTGCTTATATTCCTGCTGTATGTCATTCGTTATCTTTAGATTGTGATGCTGACTTTTCTTCCAGCTGCCGGATAATTTTCAAGACAAGTACAGCAAGTACTATGGTGAGGCATCGTCTGATGAGGTTTACACACATTGCAAGCGCGAGTTAATGCATGCGATCTGGACCCTACTCCTCGATGACCGTCTTGTTGAAGGCTACAAAAATGGCATCATGATCAAGTTTTCTGATGGAATCACTCGTCGGGTGTTCATTCGATTTTTTAGTTACTCAGCTGATTACCCTGAGAAGCATACGTGACCTGAATGTTTGATATGAACTAATTGTATCTAGAATCCTACTTGCTTGTATCAAGTTCCTAGGAAAATGCCCCTGTCCCCAGTGTTTAGTCATAAAGGCAGATATCCCTGATATGGGATCACAATGTGATATGACTACCCGATTGAATAACATTCGAATAAGCAACCAGAGTCTCAGAGGAAAGGTGAAAAAAAGCATGCAGATTGATCTTCAAGCACAGTGCAAGTATTAATAGGGTGCAGGTTAAGAAAGTACTCAATGAGGAGTCCTTGGTTCCCACTCGGGTATGTCATGTCATCTATCTCAATGTCTTGTTTGCTAATATATTCAGAATGCCTTCACTGAGCGCATCTCCGATGAGGAATTCAACTTTTTCCTGTTGTTAGTCGTCAACCTGCTTCATGAGTTTGAGTTGGGTGTATGGAAGGCAATATTCACACACTTGTTGCGTATTCTCTTTGCAGAAGGTGGTTCTGCAATCGAGCAACTGAACTATAGGTTTGTTATCTCATTACCTGTTAAGCAATGCTGATACCATGTTATTAGGTACAGAAGGGTACCGACTTTCGGAAGGGGAACAATCCAGAGATTTGAGAAGAATGCCTCAAGCTTGAAGCATGTTGCTGCGCGAGATTTTGAGGATCTCCTTCAGGTTAGTTTTGAATGTGTTCACTAATTATTTATTGGTGACTTGAGCCCAACGACAGTGTGCAATACCTTGCTTCGAAGGTCTTCTTCCAGCTCCCCACAATGGAATTGTACTCGACCTTCTATTTGACCTGGTGACCTGGCATGGTTATGCCAAGCTTCGACTCCATACTAACAAAACTCTCCTCTTTTTTGAGGGAGCAATCGAATCCCTTCGACGTTCAGTGGCCAAGTTCCAAACAGAAATATGTGACAACTATCAGACAAGTGAACTCCCTCAAGAAAGTGCTGTCCATGGCTGCTGGATGGCTGTTCTCGCTGTCAAACAGGGTAGCGTTGCCCCTGCAATAAGAATGAGGGCGAAACTCAAGCGTCTGAACCTTATGACATACAAATATCACACCCTTGCTGACTATCCAAAGACGATTAGACGATACGGAACTACTGATAACTACACAACTCAGACGGTAGGTTCTCTTCTGGGATTTTGATATGTCCTCACAATCTTGACAGGGTGAGCTAGAACACCGGCAATTGAAACGGCAATATCCACGGTCCAGGAAAAAAAAGAACTCAATGGTTGCGAGTATAGCGAATCAAGAAGCCATTGAGCGCTCCATCAGGAAATTCAACACAGTATGCCAACAGTTGAATGAAGAGAAACAGCCAAGGCGACGAGTTCAAATGTCTCCATCAGACCATTATTACATTGCCAAGTCTTCCCGGATGTCTGACAATCTGACTGCCTGGCTTGCAGAGCGTCAAGGTGACTTTGCATTTGATGTAAGTTATCGTGGTGTCATGCTCGTGTTTGCCAGCTGATTAGGATCAGAATTTTCTGACCCATCTGCAGGATCATTTGTTAGCACACATCCTCAGTTTGAAATACAACGGTGATGAATACAGCTTCTTGGAAGAAGACCGGCTCTGTATTAATATCAAGGACAACCATATCTATTTTCATCACACTCTATCTGTCAACTACACCACATATGATTTACGATGCGAGCAAGACTGCATCAATCCACTCAGTCGCTCAGACATTATGGTCCTATCTCACGAGGATGAGAGAAGTCATCCATATTGGTATGCTCGCGTTATTCACATCTTTCATGTCATTGTGCAGGTTTGGGAGCATGTATACTCAGCTTTCTCACAACCAACACGGATGAATGTCCTGTTTGTTTGGTGGTTCGGACGAGATGTGAATTACACATCAGGCTGGGGTGAGAAGCGACTACATCGCCTGCAGTTCTTTGAAAACGGCAATTTGCTTGATCCATTTGGTTTTGTCGACCCCAATAGTGTTGTGCAAGGGGTACATCTAATCTCTGCATTCGCATACAATTCAACGGACGAACTTCTTGGTCCCTCGAAGGCTCGCCGCAAACAAGATGGTGCATTAGACGGCGATTGGAATTACTACTACATTAACATGTAAGTGGTTCTACTAATGCTAGTGATATGGCTGGTTCACAAGTGGTTTTGACTGTTTAGGTTTGTGGATCGCGATATGTTTATGCACTTGTGAGGTGGTGGGATCGGGCATAAAGCGACATGGGATTGGAATGAGTTTCTTGAATGTGATTGGCATGCTAGCGGAGAGGATGTCAGAGGAGAAGAGGTTTCAAACAACAGTGGCAGAGCAATACCTGGATCAGATGACGAAGAGACAGATGGGGACACTGTCAATGCACTGGCAGAGGTTGAGGTGGGATGAGAGTCAGATGAACAAAAGGAATGGGAAGACGATGAGCAGTTAGAGTGGGAAGGAGTAATGGAAACAGGAAGAGACAATGAAAGTGACGTCGACCATGAGGGTGATATTGATGACTACAATGATGAGAACCCACGTGAATATGACGGGGAGCCAGATGATGATGATCTTTATGGTAATGAGGGATATGGCGCACTTTAACTAGCCCAAGTTGCACAAGAATATTGATGTATTGTGACAATGTGATTGGTACATGCATAGTAGTACAAACTACATTTGTCTGTCAATGTCGAGTCTATCTGTGATGTCGAGAGCAGGAGATATTGATACACTGCATTTGGGGTTCTAAGCATACCAGTCAGTTTTCGACAGGCTTTGAAAGACAAGATAGAGGCCAGGTAGAAATCATTTAAACTGATGGCTGACTAAGGGCTGGTGGGCCTGGAGTTCAGTGACACATGGTAGATGGGCAATACCAATATATGTGTGTACATAACCTCTATAACATACAGTATGGACAAAGAATGGTCGAACATGCTAGGGGCTATTCCGAATGGGGTGTGACAGACTCGTGTTCTGAAGAGATATGACCTCATGTTGCCGTGCTTAGGTCAGCCGGCAGTGGTATACTCTGTTTGGGCATGTTATGTTTCTGCTATTTTTGTGATGCCGGAGCTTCCTGGACGAGGACCGTCGGATGCGTGATCTCTGCCGAACTGGACCCCGGAAATATGTATCGTAATGGGAGAGACCCTGAACAGCGGGTCCGGAGGTGCCAAGCGATGTGTATAAAGTCTTTTGGCCAAGAAAAGCTGCGGCCGTTATTTAATGCAGTAGTGGGTGCTGCAAAATTTTTTGCGGGTGATCACTTATCCTGACACCATATTGATCTATCTAGTACGTTGTTGTTGTACCAGCGTGTGTAATCACTCACTCTCGGTTCTTCACTCCAACTCATGTTTGCTCCGCAGTCTGTTTTATGCCCTCGCTCTTGGCACAACTATGGCTATTACGATCACTTCCCATATCAATGACGTCGACAAACGGCTGCCTAGAGAGGCAACCCACCGACGCCCCGTCGGTGAAATCATTTCGCCGCTCACCTACACCAACGACCTTGTAAATTTGTAAGTTACCCTCTCCCAGTCTGCGATGCGCTGACTCCACCATTGGTTAGTGATCATTGGGACCACATATTCATAACGAATTGCTGTAAAAGTCTAACCCTTCACAACTTTGACGGACCCCCGGCGTCTATCCTCGACCTCGGGTGCGGTCGTGGCCTTTGGGCTATCGAAGCAGGTAGATATTGGCAAGTGTGCCTAATTCATGCTAGACGTGTGTCTCCACTCAGTAAACTTTCAGGGTAGTACAATTGTGGGCTTCGACGTGCAGCCGGTGCAGCTCAAGCTCAGCTTACTAGAGAAAAGCCTGACTCATAGGCTCAGATGGGTCCATGGTAACCTGTAAGTACTGATCTCGTTTGCCTATTCCAGACATTTTTGCTTATATAATTTATACAGACTCGATGGATTGCCATTTCTCGATGGTCAGTTTGAATTCGTAAGAATGGTACGTATGGGTCTCCATATTCCTGAAGACGAGGTGAGTGTACCAGCGTCATTGTCGGGTTGCCGTCTAGTTAACGATTATTTTACATCTAACAGTGGGGATATGTACTCGCAGTAAGCATAGCGTTATGCTGTCATCTCCATAACTCGTTTGTCTGTCGAATGTTTTCAGGAAATTTTGCGGGTACTCAGCCCCAATGGCGTTGTGGAGGTATGAAATAAACGTTCACATACTAAAACGTTCATTCTGACCCACAGCGCAAGATTATTGAAGAGGACCTTATGTTCCCATCCTCGCAGTGTTCGAGCATAATGCCTTTGAGTAGGCGATCATCTGCCAACAGCTCACCTCAAAGCTCGAATACTCCAAAGAGAGGGGCGAGTGACGAACAACACGCGAATTTTTGGTTGCCTGGCAGAAGCCCGAGATCTGCGTCCTATTGGACGTCGGTGCTCAAACGCTTGATCTTCAAAACGATAGGCTGGTTGAAACGTAGCTTGATATCGACCAAGACACTTCTGCTGCCATCCATTTCAACGGGGGCGATGAGTTGGCTGTGCGCACACGAGAGGAAAGTACACAGCTTCTGATGTTGTCGCCATTTTGGTGTGCTACTCCAGCTGGTCACTTTGTATGGTGGTTTGCTGACCAGGCGTTATTGCATTAGATACTGGTTGCGAGCGAGGCCGACGCGTGAAGAGTGGGTCATGCAAAGTATCAAATATTGGTATCAAATTGTTCCATGGGACGACCTGATGGCGGCTACTAGCCTGTGCTATCGTGAAAAGTTACCAAAGATACAATTAATAGGTAGTAGTGCTATTCGCAGTCAATAATATCATGTGCCCATAAACACGTTGCTGCTTTCCATACGCAATATATTGATGTTGTCCACTGACATATCACCTACTCCTGGTCGGGAGCTTTGCCGGGGGCACGCGTGTTAGAGCGTGAACGCTTGCTTGTTCTATTGATATCGGGGGTTGCTAAGGAGGGACTGCGAGCCCGCTTGGAGGAAGTTTGGGAGGCTCTGCTCGGCAAATACGACGAGGTAGATTGGAGTTCTTGCCTTGCCATCTTCTTTGAGTTGTTTTCCATTTGCCTACGCGTAGAGTAGCCATCTGAAGGTGACAGCAAACCTTCTTTACTACCATCCTGATCTGGCCAGACTTCATGTTCAAGAGTTTCCTGCATCGTGTTGATAAACCAAGTCGATGTGCTTAAGCGCTCCAGACGCTGTAAGCGCATGTATTTATTCCCTTCAAATAGCGTGGAGGCCATAGATGGGAAGTTTGTTGCAAAGTCCTCTTCTGTATATTCCGGTTCGTAAACCGCGCGGAAGGCATCGCTGAGCTTTTTCAGAACGTCAAGGAGGGGTGAGCGTGAATTGAGTGTGCAGTTCGGAACATAAGTCCCTAAACCAAGCTTGTCAGCTTTAGAATCGCCCCCTTCTATGTCGCCCTTGATTCGTTCATATGCATCGAACAACTTGATAAGGTATTGATTGCGTCGCTCAGGAGATAAACTGTTCGGAACATAACGAACGGTCGTCCACATGAGCACATGCAAAAAGGATTCCAGGTCGTCTGTGAGGTCTTGCACTTTGTGGCGGTCTCGAAGGAGAGCGGCTGACATGAACTGCCACGTCCCCTGTCCACCAATCAGCAATTGATCCAAGCGCGATCCTTGCAACACCTACAGTACGATCAGGTCGTCTCTTGATCGTCTTTTTTATGTCTTTGCTAAGATCCCAGTCGATCAGCAGGCCGGTAGGGTTACGGTCTTCATCTACGAATATAATGATGTTTCCGGCGCTGATGTCACGGTGCAGTACACCTGCGTTTTTGTAAGCAAGCCAATGGGCTATGGAGGGTTCCATATCAGTTCATGGAACCAGAGTCAAAGAAATTGTGGTGCACCTTCCATAGCATCCTTCACGACCTTGACCAACTCTTTCGTCGACTTGAAAGTCGTCAATTTTCGTCCAATGTCCTCGAGGACCAATCTATAATGGATGTGGCCGAAAAAGGTGTTCTCAATGTGTGACCACTCCTTCGCTATAAAAGTCTGCGTGAGGGTCTTGGACCCGACATCACCAGCCCGCTGGAGCCTTGCAACGTTTTTGACCTTCTCACTGTGCAATAGCCGATATATCCTCCCCTCCGTTTCTATGTCCTCCGAGTCGATTCTCCAAGTGTCTTTGAGAAAAACGAGTTTCTTTGTAACCGAGTTGTAGACTGGCCACGCCCGTGTCGCACGGCCAATGAGTGATACCGATGGGCAGGTTGGTCGAGGTCCGATGTAATATAGGGGCTGGGAATTGTTACTGGCTCCTTCCTCGGGATGGTCATTTGCAACACTGATGCAGAAAAGTTGTGTCCCCTCAGGGCTTCCTAGCGCCTGGCTAGCCATCGATAGTGTTTCTGGATCCACATTTGTCTCGTCTGCTGTCGTTACGGTAGTATCGAGACCCCGGTCCTCGTCGGATAGTTTCGAAAACCTCCGAAAGAAGTTGATTAAATGCTCAGGGTTGGCGATGTAATCAAATTGGCGAGTGACGACGACACCGGCGCGATCCCAGCGCATGAGTCGAACCATGTTCCTGACGATCACCACGGAGAATGCAAAGGTACGAAACTGGCTGCCAAGCTGGGCCAATGCGTACGACGTAAGTTGACCCCTGGTCTCTCGTCCCTTCTCAACATCTCTCTCGAAAGTTCCTGCATCCGAGAATGGCTCATCTGCCGGCTGAGATTTGAATTCGATCCACATTTCCATGGTCGAAAAGTCGGTCGCTCCCTTGTAAGTGCTGCCTTCTTTATATAGCGTTAGGTCAGGCTTCAGCTTGAATTGCCCAACGTCGGCTTTGTTCGATGTCGAACCCGAGTCCACAACCTTAAACCCAGTGACATGGGGTGCTATCGCTTCTTTCTGCAAGGTTGTGTCTAGAAAATCGAAAAAATCATGTGGACGTGGAGTCACTTACGAATCGTTCGTACATATTATTCTCCTCTTGGTCCAAGACCACAGCTACCTCATCGAATGTGCCCGTCAGATCGGTGTCGTGGTTTGCGTTGGCTCGTAAGAAGGTGCTGAGAAATTCATCGACGGGCATAGGTCCGACATATCGGCCACTCGTTTCTACGGCAAGTCGTTTCTCTATAGAAACCTGCTTAGCCGGTATTTGAGAAGTAAACGGCGCGGTGCCAGACATCTTCTGGGATATAGGCGTTTCTTCGGAAATCCTGTTCGAAGGTGGTGGGGTCGTTCGTACTTCATTGTGAGCCATAGGAGAATCCTAGTCGATGGGTTGTAAGCGACGAAATCGAGGGACTGCAAGGCGAGACGCTGCACGAGATTCTGCTCGGAGGGGGTTGTGTTGCGATTGACCGCCTCCAGAAGTAGAAGGTTGGTTATGTCACGAAAAAGATTACGCAAGATATCCATCACAAAGGTTCCACAAAGCCGACGCAGTTCGGCCGTAAATCTAGTCTAGTAACGCGGACTCTATTAATATTGTCAGAAGCCACTTGTCACTCGTTTTGCCTCCAGCCTGCTTTCTCTTGTGTGATTTCCAACTCAAAACCCATCCCCTCCAACTTGACCATCGTTTCCAACATGGGAGCACTCCCCTCCATCACCAACGAAAATATCTGCCCTGGTCCCCCCAGCTTCACAGCCGCGGACATACTAGACATGTCGGCAAGGTCGTCCTCGCACAGAAGAAATACGTCTTCATCTACGATCGAAACGGCGTTGAATTGCACGGACTCAAATCTCATATCGAGCCTACGTGACTCGAATTTCTCCCCCATCACTGGTTACTCCGAGTCGCGAGCATCGTAAGTATTCTGTTTGCTACCCCGGCCCACTTCAAACGTCTTTTGACAGGGAAACCCTGGGTACCCAAAATACCAAGACACGTCCACCGGTGCGCTCGTGGCAGAACATCGAACGAAAGCTGGTGCTTGCTGTACCATGACTCAAAATCGACACGACGCCGTCATTCATCTCGGCCACCAAAACAGTACCGTGTCATTATGGACTCCAAACCTCCCTCATCCCGCAGTCCAGCTCCTTACACATTTCGGCCCCGTCGTGGGTCTCAGCATCGATCCTAGTACTGGAGGGCGCTATATGGCATCTTCCGGTGCAGATGGCACCGTCAAAGTTTGGGTGGGGTTGTCAAAATTGGAAGGGTGCCGTGCGAGAATGGACGACGAGAGGGGGTGGTGCCGAGCTCGAATGGAGTGCTAAAGGCGCGTTGGCGGTTGCTACCGGTGGAAGCGTCAACGTGCGCCGCTCCGTCCTCTCTGACGAGACCTCTGACAACTCATTTTATTTCGTTGCAGGTGTACACGAAACCATCGATACAAACCCCGTTCTCTGCCAAAGCTGCCCCACCGCTTTACCTCACACACCCAATACCCCACCGCTCACCTCGGTACGGTTTTGTCCGTTCCAAGATAACCTCACGGTCAGGCACCATGCGGGTCTTTCTACGAAGACCGCTCGAGTTGGCTGAGCGACATGCATATGGCAAATCACAATTCGCTATGACAGATTTCTGGCGTATCAAGGATTACATTCCCCCGATGGCCTCTCTACAGCGGGATGATATTGATGCGTTCGCCTCCCTGCTTGTCGCCAATACCGGCAATATCTATGGTTTTGGCAGTGAACACCCCTTCCCCCAGACCTTGCGCGCTAGACACTGAAGGGATATCCGTCGCCATGAAGAGGCACAGGTTAACCCTTCCCCTCACCGATCTGTCATACAAACTTTACTCGCCATGCTTGATGGGATTAATCCTTCGGAGGTCTATCTTGTCTACCTTACCCTCAAATCGCTGGTCTCTGCGTCATCTGAGGAGATCCTAGCTTTCCACCTTTGGTCTGCAGAAAATCTAACCCCACTCGAATTCTTCCAGCAGTTCCCTGTGGCACTGTCGATCCGCCCTGCAAGCAGCATCGCCGAGCTCGATTCCATCCCACACCCACCCACCGATTTTGCTCAATGGATTTGCTCTCTTTCAACACTTCTGAGCGATATACTGAACTCTTCCGACAAGTTTTATGCTCAACTAACTCCCCTCATTGCGAATAATGTTCAGTTCGCGGAAGAAACACTTCCCATCCTCGTTCACACTCTGCTTTCTGGGGAGCTCTCGCAGGTGCATCCTCGGCTACATCCACGAGGAAGAATCTCTCGGACTACTTCACTGCTATACTGGCTGCTGAGGACCCTATTCAATCTTGTATGCGTGCCGTAGTCGACGTCATTCTTCACTTGCGTAGCTTCCGTCCTGTTGACTCCGATGACTGGCTAGCACACGACAAATGGCTGGATGTTGACTTCCGCCTTTTAGCGAAGAGTGCAGTTGGTTGCGGATCGTATACCACCGCGCTACAGTTTCTGGAGCTTGCATTCGAGTATGGGCAACTCAACAAGGAGTCTCCAGACGGTATCGAGCATCTGCTGTTCGAGATATATGGGCATATCGACGAGCCCGACGGCTTTAATGGTATTAAGACTACCGATCTCCATCATTTCTTGATCAAACGTTTCCATCACGAACACCAATGGGATAAGGCGTTCCGATTCCATGGTGTAGCAATTGAGGCTGGTAGTTGCGAGTCGATCGATGCAGACGGTCTCCTCCAATCTTTCCATGCATTCGGATTCGACAGCCTCCCCATTGGCACTCTTCAGGGCTCACAGAAAGGATTCCAGTCAGACGAAGCTTCATCGACTATGTCTTATCAACTGGGATGGCGCACAGAGACCTGGGATTTACCCGATACTGGAGACTTTCGGGACTCGAACATCACCCTTTACCGTGCTCTCCGTGCCATTTACCGCGAAAGGGATCCGCACGTAATCGACGCTACAATCCATTCTGCCCTCTGTGATGCCATGGAGCGCTTGCGAACTCTTGGGAATGAAGACATCACGGAGATTCGAGAGATAGCGCGGAACATCATGTCTCTTAACCAACTCACAGTGGAGAAGACGTCCCATCCAAGACTACCTCAGCTCTAGGTCTCCAGACATCCGGTCGATGTCGCAGCTTGTTGACATTGATCCTGAGTTTGAGTGAGTGTTCAAGGCCGAGTGACTAATCACGCGCTCACAGCCAAGTTCAGATTCAGCAGTCTCGAACGGATACTAGCAACCAGGGCATCCTTGATCCGCTCTGTCAGGCAAAAGGAAGAGCGCGAACGAATCGGGGACATGATCACACCGTTTGGCAGTAGTTTGCTCGAACTCGAGAAGCGTTGCCTTGTCCGTCTTTCCGTCCTCCTCGTGCCGGGACCTGGAGAGCCAAACACGGGTGGCAGCGAAGCCGATCCGTTCGAAGACAAGAAGAGGAGACGGGAACGCGAGGTCAAAGGTCTCTTGAACAAGGTCAGCCTTTAGTCGATCCCTACTCGTACTCGATGCGTATGCTCACTCTAAACCCCCCACTCTTCTTAGATTCAACCAAATATGATCTCTCTAGATCCGGGCTTTGTGGGGTCGTTGGCACCTCCTATGGAATTGACGACGGCAGTGAATGACAGGCATGAGATTCCGTTTGCGCGTCTTCCGCGGCTGGAGCGACTGCGTATTAGAAGGGAAAGCAGACGAAACGGAGTTCGATGCTGGTGTTGATGTCGACGGTGCTGACGGCGCTGACGATCCTGGTAAGCGCAAGTCGAAGGAGGAAAGGGAGAAAAGGAAGATACGCGGCAAGGGAAAGAGTTTGAAGCGGTATGTCAGAAACCCCACCGTGTTTGCCAAACCGCGAGTTCACGTCAAGATGGGCGGATCAGGTATCTGAAGAAGCAGCGTCATCGATCCTACTGCAGTTCGGATCATGTCCTCCTCCTCCCCGCCTCTTTTGTTTTTGTCATACTCGCACTCAGGCGTGTTGGATTCTAGGTTGCTATTTGCGCCAAGTTGGAGAAACAAAAGGAAGAGAGACGGATTGCGAAGGCGATTGAAAAGGGGGAGATGAACCCAAGAAACCATCTGCTCTAGATCATTTCAAGCGTGCATGATTCTGATATCAAAAATGTTGTGACTCGCAACCGTTCTTCCAGATCACGTTGTCCTTCTCCATTACTTACCTCCGTTGAGAGAATCACAGCCTGGTGATATGAGATGTTGGCGCTGGAAGGTAAGGCACTAGGAGGAGAGCATCACTCATGCTCTGTGGTACTGTGTGTGATAACATCGACGTGTTGTGTACTCTTACACAGTTTGGGTCATTCTCCCTATTTCCTCGCCTCAGCCGCGAGCATAGCTAGTTCCTTGAAATCTTTCACCACCAAGTCTATGCTCCCTCCTTCTACCTTGCTCCGCATGCCCTCTCCAGCCTCCCAAGTGTCTTCTGCAGGGCGCGGTACATATATAGTCTTGAGACCTGCAAGCACAGCGCCTTCGACGTCCCATTTGTGTGCGGTGACCATCGCAACGCGTTCTGGCGGGACGCTGAGATGGTACGATGCAGCGAGGTACGCCTGCGTCGTCCTGTCCGACCCATCGCGCATGTCATCCCAGCACTCTATGACCAACGGCGGTAGAAACGAAACGTCGTATGTACGGTTTGTACACCCCAAAGAACTTGGTCGACAAGATACCGTCCCACGCAAGTTGCTTGCCCCCTGCCTATACAGAGCGATGACACAGGCGTATCCCCTCTTCAGTGTCTCGGACGAGGGCTGGATTCGCCGCCTCCGCGACTGTGGGACTCACCATGTCTAGCAGGAGTCCATACATAGTTGCCGTCGGAGAGGGCGACCACGATCCCGGACGTGCGGAGATGGGCAAGCCCTGGTCGGAGCCGTTGCTGCGCCGTCATACAAGGTCTGGTGAACGGTGCTGTCCTGGTTTTCTATGTGGCCACCATCACGTACGTCTCATTTCCATCATGATGACTAGTTATACGATTACTTATCGCTGCATAGGAACCTCTTGAATGCCAGTTTTAACAAGGCTCTCCAGGGCTCCTTGATGAACACCGGGCCATTTGATGTGTTGATTGAATTTGTTAATCCGGTCACGTATGTGGGGTATATGTGTTGCGAGTACACGATTTATGGCCACTTCAGCATAAATTTGCGAGGCCATGATATTGCAGCCATTTCGCTTCCCCCAAGCGAGCTGAGTTCCCCCACTGACCTCACTCAAACCTGATTTATAGTCTGTGCAGCGGCCAACACTGGCGATCCAAAATTCTACCATGCAAGGAACGCTGACCATCACCGACCAGACACAGTAAGTAGGTCGCCAAAGAACCATCTCCCCTAAGGTGGTGTATAAAGTTTAGAAAATATAAATGCTCACGTCCAAGATATAAATGCTCGCGTCCAAGCAGGGTATCGTTGGAGTACGCTTGGAGTGTGACTGCCCAAACCAATACCGAGCTCTGAGAAAGGTTGTCAAGAGAAGGACAAAAAAACCATTACCATGAAATGTACGAGCAGGTGACGGGATAAGTGAATCAGTGCTGATCGTGGTGCCTCCTGCTGGATCATCGGACGGAAACTGGAAATTGTTGATGGTCACTCCAGGCAAGTTGTTAGAGGCTTTCAGCGTAACGGTCTTCGTCAAGGACACATTGTCAAAGCTCGTGCCAAGAACAGCCACCCGAAGGCTAGATGTAGAGATGGTCCAGTCAAACCTTGAGCTGTGGAGCAAGTAGGTGGAAAACGAGATGAATCTGCACATGGAAGTTCAGCATGATGAGCGCATGCACAACGTCAAGGATCGTGTTGGCAAGTGTGATGACTGCACCTTCAGGTAAGCTACGATTCTACGGGCGTGAATATGTCTCTTACGTATGATGCAGGTGATATAAACCATGCCATCTCGATAGATTGTGTACACAATGGATGTCCTTATTTGACGATAGGTACGAAAATGCTTATAGGCTGTTAGAAGCAATATCACTGGGAATAATTAACATGGACGCTGACGGACCGATATGATAGGCTACTCACCGATTTCGAAAAGCAATAAGAGTAAATATACCAAAGGACTATTTCGACCGGCGTCAGAAAGCAACCCAGAGGAGCTTGTGCTGTGCAACGCGGACAGATGAATCTAGTGGAGATAAACGGTTGGCGTAGCTCGAGGCTTACCTCCAGGGAAAAGTTGCTTTGGCACGATGTTGATACCGACGGCTGCAGCGATCGTCGCCTAAGTCATGTCGTTGTCCGCTCAAGCAAACTCAAAAGAAAAGACGACTCATAACAGCATATACAATAAGGCCGTATAACACCCGCTTATCGCCTTGCCAATATGCATACGTGCGTAGGATCAGAAGCACTTGATGACGGACGACATTCATGCGATACTTGTGGAGGGAAGGGAGATGACGGACCTTCCGCAGCGATGATACCCGGTATATGAACGACTGGCAAAAAGATTTGTCAATTCGAGCATCCTCAAGACGTCAACCACCCACTGCTCTCTTCCAAACTCGGTCCGCAGGGCTATTACTGTAAGGCATGGGGACATTACCAATATCACGGTGTTCGAACATACATTGGACATACATCTGAGTTCGAACGCAAGGCAACTTCCAGAGCGTCTCCAGCCAAAAAAAAAAATCTTGCGACGTGGCACACTCACCATAGCTCAGCTGCCTCGACTTCCCTTACGGCCCCGGGGAGGCCCACTGACGGTGGTTTCGACACATTCCGGGATGTTGCACGTGAACCTATTAAAGATGCCCGCGCACATTGTTTACCATTCGCTGGGGTACGTGACGTACGTTGTTTGCCACCTACGTCCTCGTCCTCGTCGTCACCTGCGGGAAGCTTGATTAAATGGTCAACGAATGCCCCCGTCGCCGAGGCCGTCGTTGGTGTCGATATCGACCCACGCTTCGCCCTTATCTTCTTCACCGACCCCGCCCGTGAAGGTGCTCGCACTCGCAACTCCGTTGGTACCTCGCCCTCTAGCCAGGACATGGACATCCCATCTATTGTTGCGTCGCTCGCAAGGGCGTCCTGCATTGTCAATAGGTCAAGTGCACCCACAGCCGAACGCGCACGAGCGCGATACTCGGCATTGTGCGATTCCTCCTGTTCCGCGTCGATGATGCCGATCCCACAGCGCCTGGTACGGCACCGCCATTCAAGCGCGCAGTAGACATGGATTGAGATGAAGGGGCTGTAAACAAAAAAAAAAGAAAAAGCAAAGCAGGAACAAAAAAGAGAATTAGCGAATCAAGAGATAAACGGCATGAACGAGATGAACATCCGTCGTGTCGTGTCATCAACATGTTGCCAAAGTCGATACCTGGGGGATACGCGATGTAACGCTCCAGTCCGACCGTGAGTGCGCTGGTGTGTGTGAGCAGCACGATACAGAGAGCATGTGTAGGCACTCACCGCCACTCCACAAAGCAATCTTCTAACCACGTGTGGCTCACGGCCGGAATAGACCACGAGGGTGGGCGGGTTGTCTTGGGTGACGACTGGCTACAAGGGGATTACGTCGATGCGCAGAAACGATGGTATGGAACTACATCCACAAACCTGCCACAAGGACCTTGTTTGATCGACTCATGCTCGGCGTAAACTTAGCGCCGATAAGCACAATGACACATTTGAAATAGTCGCGTGCTGCACCTGTATAATTAGCAACCGAAATCTCCTGAAAAGAGCATCAGCTGGGACAGGAGGGGAAACGTTAAGGTACTTGAAACGTTACGAACGTAATTCATGAGATCAGGGATGGTCGATGGTGCCCCTTGGGGTGAGATACCAAAGCAGTAAGTTGAGGGGCGAGTGAAGCGTACCACTAGACTTGACGCTAAACAGCCAACTGAGGGTCCCAATGAGAAGGGATGCACGTGCTGCCTATGCGCGAGAAGGGTGAGAGTGAGGTATCAAGCGTCGGAAGTGCGTACCTTGAAATACAATCTGCCACTCCGCCACAGCGTGACGAGTACGTCAAATTCATTGACTGCCTTTTCTGCGGTCATCTCTCAGCTTAGGGTTGGGAGCGACGACGGAGGCGAGGTCGGAAAAGGTGTGGAGATATACGCTGCGGTGCACGCGTCCTAAGTACATCACAAAAACTGCAGAAAAATAACATTGCAAGACAAGCTTATGTCATATGGTATCTGCGTTGCCAACCTCCGTCAGTTATGTCGTACTTGAGGCGGATCCTGCCATGCAATTCCAGCGAACTAAGAGCAAGCGCGGACATGTTAGACACCGCAGACATAGACCTATAATCAGACAACGCAAGGTATTTGATACAAAGTAGACATGTCATTTGCAAGCGACACATAATACAGCAGTACACGATACACGAATCTCTGGATCTATCCGCCTGGTATAACATAGTCCGTGCATATCGAACACTGACATGCCATGTAAGAACGAAAGAATCCGATTCTGAGCAAGAGGGAGGCAGACGAGTGCGAGAACGTGACGACATAGAAGTAGCGGTGCATCAATGCGATTTGACGACAGCAAAAACTTGATTGGAGAGCAGTGATGGGGTGGAACGAAGAAAAACGAGACATTGAGGAGCCATGCGGGTAATCCGAGGAGTGAATGATGCGAACGTGATACAATGGCAGCTGGGCCATCAACAGACGATGGAGCCCTGCTTGCCTTCTATTGTGAGTGATGGGATGAGCCTGAGCGTCACCATAGCACGTTACCTCTAATAGTTACTTCTTGCCTCTCTTACGACCCCGCCCCTGCTTCTGAGTCGAGTTTTCCTTGCCGGTGGGGCCTTCACCCGGGCCCTCGCCATTGCCTGAGAAGGTGACAGCCTTCGCTTTCCCTTTGCCCTTTCGCTGGGGTCGACGCGCAGTCTTGCTCGGTGATGGTGTCTGTTCATCGGCATGCTCCGACCGCCCTTCGTTGATTGTAGAGTCAGAGGTCTTGTTACTGGCAGCAGCCACCCGAGCTGCTGCCTGTGCACGCATCATAGTCAGAAAAGAGTCATCATTGTCGGAATTGCCTTCGTTGCTGCTGCCATCTTCAGACCTGTCAGCGCCGGGATGACGGCCATTTGGATCTTTGAATAGGATCCTGTAAAATATCCTTCAGACAAAGCATACGAAACAAAACAAGAGCGTACACATTGAAATGCTTGAATAGTGCAGTTTTCCATGCCTCGTCTTCACACTTGTCAATCTGTTGCAAGATCGTGTAGTAGAAAGTTCGATAGCTGAATGAGCCGTCCGTCTGAGACCATCTGTTCTTGGCGCTGATCCCAAACCTTGCCTAGTGACAATACAACATTAACCACCGAACAGACTGTAGCAAGTTCACATACAAGAACACATGCATACGCGATATGCGCAGCCTCGACTTTCACCATACTGTGCAACTCGGCATTGCATTGGCGTGTACCACGGGAATCTTCACCCAAACTTGTCGAGGGCCCTGTAAAAACATGGCGTATAACCTGCAGCCATTAGTAGTAGACTCGAAGCCGAAAATACAACTGAGAAACATATATACCCGTTCTAGTAGGTATCCATGGAAAAGGCCATCGAACATGTTCCTGGCGTCATAGTCTTGTCCTGGGGGGTTGCCTGCCCAGAAGAAGGCAGGGTAAACCTTGGATGACATCTTGATCTTGCCATTCATTAGTTTCTGACGGCCGCTGTCAGGTGAAAATTAGCTAGATCTTGCACAAAAATTCGTCATTCACCTTTCGGGATCTTCATTATACGACGAAAGTGAGTTGATGGGGCACAAGAACCGGGCAAGAACCGGATGGTTCACTCCCATGTTGGAACGTGAGCCGCTGCCGGTGTAGACAGGGGGAGCGAGTGCGGCGACAGCAGGGTTTGGAGCAGCATAATGTCCAATCTTGTCTTTGAGGCGTGCTGTGTCGTCTGCGCGAGTCATAGATATTGTTTTATTCATCTAAAATGATGGTTGGTGAATAAAACGGCGCATATATGCGCATGTACACACCACCGACACGACCCGGCGTAGCTCGTTGTGCTTGGAAGGATCATTGACCAGAATCTTGATACGTGGCGCAAGTCGAATAAACATTTGATAGGCACGTTTGTAGCGATCCAGGGTCTCTGGTGTCCTATACGGCACAGTGAGACTCATGACGAAAGCATATAGACCACTTACATTTCTTGGAGGCAGCGTTGCCTTGCCTCACGGTCTAATTCCTCTTCGTCAAGTTCTCCATTCCTGGCGGCTTCCTCATCTGCAATATAAAGGGCAGCCTCAATCACCTTGCTTGCCTTGCAAAACATGTCAACACATCGAGTCACTGCACGTGCTGCTGCCTTGTAATCTTCATCAGCCTTGAGCAATTCAGGCTTGACTTGCTTCGACTTTGCTGATGGGTCTGGTTTTGACTTTTCTGCCTCTGATTCTGATCCAGACAATTCAAGTTGATCCGCCTTCCTGGATGTCCATGGGTTAGGGGGGCCGAGCACAGCAAGGTTAGGGGGACCGAGCACAGCGAGCGAAGCGAGCTGTGCGAGGGGGATATGTGTGGGATGGGTTGCCAGATAGGTAATAGGCGTTAACTTTCCATCAGTTAACACCACCTATTTCGTCGGGTGACTCATCAGACCTCTGGCGAATAGTGAAAAGATTTTTCATGCAAACTTACCAGTATTTATACTGCAAAGTCTGCGCACGGACCATTAATCTAACGTGAGAGAGCGGAGATAGACGTAGCGGAAATTAACGTCGGATCTTTCCGCGACGTAATAGTGTGAGAGAGTTCTCACACCGGGTATTCGGGTATTTCACCGGCACCGGGTATTCCTATAACCGAGGGTCTAGACCGGGGATGTCGGGCCGGACCTGCTTCTTCGGCTATCTCCGAGATCGATCTAGATTGCTTACAT